>ML786883.1:247804-279071 GCA_009831015.1 Picea engelmannii | reverse complement strand
TTACTGAGAGGGGGGGTGAATCAATAATAGCGTAATTATAATCATTTTTCTTCAAATGTTATATCAATGTAGAATTATTATCCAATAATGAGCAGTAAGAAATAAACAATCACACACATACACAGTACACCAGTGTTTTACGTAGAAACCCAAATCGTGAGAAAACCACATAATGTATTTTCTTATATGTCTTGAAGAATTATATTCATTAGAAGCACCAACTTCCTTTGTTTTCCATCTACAAATGGAAGGAGGCTCCAACCCCCTAGTTTATCGGGGTACAACCTGAGGGAAGATCCAACTCCCCAATTCTCTGGCTACAACCTGAGGGAAGCTCCAACTTCCCAATTATCTGGATACAACCAGAATGAGGCTACAACCCCTTATGTTCTTCGGCTACAATCGAAAGGTGGCTACAACCACCTATCCTTGCCCCGTCCTGCCACCCTGAAGTAGAAGTAGAATGATGGAACAAGTGCATTCAACCATGTACCAAGTATGTACCAATCATGTGTCAACTACTCATCAACTATGACTCATCAATATGTACCAACATCATCAAATATACACCTCATGTATGTGCCAACTCATCAACTACTTGTCTCAACCATGTACTCAACATGTACCTCAACCAAAATCCCTCATCAATTTTATCATCCAAATCTAGTTTGTAGATATGTAATAGACCTGGTGTATGTGATCACATTCCTACAAACCTTCCTTAACTTTAACAACAAGAGACTAGCATTTTCATCAAACTTTTCTTTAGTCTCACATGCCTAGTTTTGGATAAATCAACAACCCTAACTTGAATTAATCATAAATATGAACCTGTAATGTATAAAGATCTAAAACTGATACACAATGTTCTTCAGTGTGTTTTATGCAATTCCTCCAGGTGTAACTACTTGGAACCTCTCAAAAAAGGATTTATAGAAAAAATGGCATACCTTGCTGAATTCTGGCTTATTCTAGAGAGAGACCTTGTAGAGTGTTCCCCGCACAAAATATTCGTTAAATTGATCTGAAAATGTTATAAAATATACTAAATACTGTTCCCTAACCAAGACATTTATTCTCACTGAATTTGGATCTGTTATGAAGAAGTTATGACGTTTTTACCTGAAACACCTGTTTTTGACTAGTTTCAGGACTAGCCACAAACCCTATTTTCCACAGAATGTAACTCCCAAAATACAACGACCCACAAGATAAAATTTTTACCACATATACTTGGGTATGTTTTCTCAATGGAATACCAATTTCACGATCTGAATATGTTATCACTCCAGGAAACTCTCCTAGGCTGTAAGTCAGAGATGCCTGGTAACTTAATCTTTTGGTAACTGTTTTCTCAATAATAAGTGTGGGTTTGGATCAAGCCGGAGGACTTTATCATTTCTCGCTCAAAAAATGCATGAACACATTTATATGGAAAAGGCTTTCAACCACAAATGTTCAGAGAGTATACAAATAAAGGGATGTTTGGAGAAATAACTATTATATCAGCAGAATCACATATAAAGAATATATGAATGGACAATTACAATAATCACAGGAATAATTGCAAAGTTTAACTTATGAATGCAATGATAAGATGACAGTTATCAGGCATAAACAAGCATAACAACATGAATATAATATCCAGGTGCAAGTACAGAATAGATAAGAAGATGAAATCTGAACAAGTTATGGCAAAAGAAGCTTGTATTACTTAATATGAAAATGAGAAGTTTGAGTACATAATATGAAAAAGTCTCCAAAGTCAAACCCTTAGTTCCTATTATACCTTTAGCTTTATAGATTTACAATGTAGTTTTGAGATCCTAAAAGCATGGATCAAATATGCTAAAGATAGAAAGTCAAAATTTAGTTTGCAAAAGATATGGAGTGATCCCCAAAAATGAGGTCAATCCCAGATTTCATGGTCTTCATCTCTTGTAGAGTAATGGTGTAGTACAGAATAGCCTCCAAAGGCTGAGTGATGACTCTTCCAAGAGATACAAATTCGAATTTGTTGATGTGAGTAAGCATCCTGATTTTCTGCCTTTGTCAAAGGTACCAAAAACGTTTGAAACACCTCTTCTTTCCATTATCCATAAAAAATAGCTATTGGATCTGACTTGACAATTCAACAAATGTCCATTTGAAGAGGTTTCAAACCATTCCAACTCAAAAACTTCGATCTATGAAAAAATTCGGTCATTCTGGCAGTGATAGGATTTCAGTGGTTAACCTAGAAGGCTCCTAAGTGGATTAACTACCGAAAGATTTATTTTCGGTGGTTAATGAACAGTCGTCCTGTTCGCCTAAACCATCGAAACTTTAGCTTTGAGAAAACTTCAAAATTTGCAAAAATGATTACCTTGATTCTTTGTTGAATGTTCAAGGCTTTTTGGACGATGCAACCCTTGTTCGTGCAGATCTGTGAACTTCAACTGGCTGTGTGGAAGGCTCTAGTGTATCTACCATGGTTGTAGCTAAGTTAGCTAGAGTCTTCAAACCGGTTTGCTCCTGTGTTGGCGATTGAGACTCTTTTAATTTCAACCTCATAATTCTAAGTTGTCTATACAACTTCATGTTCTCCCTTATCAATACCCTGTTCCTGTCTTTGATCTTGTCATGCTTTTCTTTGAGGGTTTGGTTTATTTTGAAAAGCTCTGCATTTCTTTCAGTCAAGTCTGTATTAGCCTTTTTAATAACTCTTTCCAAGAATTCCATTTCATAGACTTGTTGCAGGAGTTTATTTATTTTCTGTGACCTAGATGCTTTAGGCTTACTTGAAGAGGATTTTTCCACTGGTGGACTGTGTGCCTCTGGAGGAGTTGGTGAAAATAAGTTGGAACAATCGTCTGCAACTTGTCCAGCCTGTACATTACCCCGTGTCTCTGCTAACTCTTGTTCTGGCTCTGAATCACTATAGGGTAGGTTTAAAGGGTTACTTCCTGTAGCAGGGTCCTTGGACTGCTCACCCTCAAACTATAAATTTATTTTGATTCTTTTCTTTTTAACAGAGGATGATTCTATCAGATCTCTTGGTGGTGAGATACCCTTCCATTTTCTATGACTACTTTTAGGAGTAATAGTCTTCTTAGTGCCAACCTTTTTACCCTTCTCTTGTTGTTGCCAATCTGTCTGGAATTCATTCCAGAAGAGGAAATAGTTCCAATCTACCTGCCTTTTCTTCAATGACTCTTTGAAAATGAGAGTAATGATTTCTTGATGAGACAATCTACTTGCCACCTTAGTGGGCTTGGCCTTAACCTGTTTAGACATTTTCATGAGGGCTTTGTGCAAGTAAAATGGTAAATTGATGGGAGATCTCCTTGTGAAATGATTTAAAAGATTGAAGTGGTAGAACATGACTCTGTTGTATCTACCTTCACAGGTGATATAGACAAAGATAGCCTTCAGGAGAGATTTCCATTTAGGTTCTAGATAAGATATTGGTATTTCTTTTTTCCATGTAAGATCTTTGTGTAGAGGCTGTAGGTAGGACCTAAACTCAATGTTTGAAGGTACTGTTGATTTGAACCAACAATCACCTGTTCTGGGAAGACCTGTGAACTCAGCTATGGCTGCCTCATCAACCACAAACTGCTCCTTTCCCACTGTTGTTTTTATTCCATCGTACGAGCTAGCAAAAGTCTTGGACACCTGTTGATGAAAATCTGCTAGTTTTTCATAATAGGTATACACTCCAGTTTGCTTGAAGAACTCGGCCACCTCAGGGTGCGCCTCAAGGTACCAAAATCCATCCAATTCAGCTCTCATAATTGGACGTACTTTTGGCATTAGTAAATACTGACTGTACCTGTGATTAAGGAAAACTTCATGCCAGGGAGACAAAGACTCTATGATTTAGGATAACAGAGAGTATGACTCATAGAAAAGAAAACGGGACAGGGTGACACAGAGTTTGGATCATAAATTTCAAACACTAACCGATTTTAGGCAACAGACTGACTGAAAACATGCCGAAAAATTCGAGTTTCGGTGGGATATTCATTTAAATTGAACCGGTATGGGTTTTGAACTTACCTGATGACTCGACCTAGCTTGATTGGTATGACAATTGGATTGAGAGAGATTTGTTGGAATCTAACTATTCTCAACAATCACCATGAGAAATGGGATTATGATCTCTGGATATGTGTTTGTTTGATGAAATCATGGGCCCAAGACTGTCTCAATAACTCCCGAATTCAAATTGATAATGAATTGAGATTAAATCAGAGATTTAACGAGGTCATAATGGATTCTGTACTTGTGACTGGAAATGGTGAGAGGATACGTGACTAATCATTTCTTACCACTTTCATGAGCTTTCGGTGGTTACATTTTCATCATTGCACCAATTGACAATTGGCTCGTGCGAAAGAATGGGCTTTTCATTTTTCTCGTTGAAACCTTTTCGGTAGTTAACCGCACTTTTGATTTTCCCTCTTAACTACTGGGAACAAAGACTTTCAGTGGTTAATGGGTGCATTTCAGGCTCGCCTAAACTACCGAAACCTGAGATTCTGACTTTTTCTTGACCCAACCAAATCAAAAGTTCTTTCTGAGCTTATTTACAGAAAATAGACTCTCTAACCTAGCTACAAAAATTTAGGAATAAATTTTGGACCACAACCTATCACCTCAAAAGAAAATTTTCCACCAATTTATTTGAGGAGATAACATAATCATTATAGAAAAATTTTTATAGCAAAAATGGTGAGATGACCTGTAAATAACATACCTTAGAAAGAACCATCAAAAGAATTTATCCTTCCTTGCATTTCAGCCTTGTTTTCTTCACCTTCCATCAGAAATTTGTCTTAGATATCCTTGGTTAACTCAGACACCTATATATATTAAATATGCTCAAGTGTAATTAAAATGAGAGAGCCTTGTCTCTTATTTATACTCTCCAAGTAGCTTCCTTAAAAACATCTTCTTGGTCATTTGGCCCACTTTCCTTATTTTAGGGTGAACCCACTTCTAATATCTCCATTAAATTTATTATTGAAATAATTTATTTTGTATTCACTTTGAATTATAATACACTCATCACTTCAATTTGTTATTTACCTTTTAAAATCTCTTAAACCACTTTGACTACTTTGACCTTTTTGGGCTTCTAGATGACATATGAGGGTCCTCCAACTTCGTAAGGCCGTAACTCTCAAACCGTGAGGAGTTATGTGACATTCCACATACAACCAGAAATGGAATGACATGTACTATCCATATAGAATAGTATTACCTTCAAATATAGTAAAAATCATACCATTATCCATCAAACAAACTTGGTTCCATTACCCAAACCTGGGTTCTCCAACTTCACATGGTCATAACTCTCTAACCGTGAGGATTTATGTGACGTTCTACATACCACCGAAAAATGGCATGACAAGCAATATCCATCTAGGATAGTTTCCCTGACAAATTCATTGTCCTTCATCTCATTATTCCACAATTAAGCATGGGTTCTCTTACTCTGCAAAGCATCTTCCCGTGAGGGCTTTCACCATAAGGGGACCACTTTGGAGTTCATCCATATTTACTTCTTATCAAACATGACAAAACAATAATGAGTCATATTTACATCAAACAATCTTGGGTCCATTACCTAAGCCTTTGTGCTACGGGGCTTTCTTCAAGGGTTGATATCAATGACAACCAGCCTTAATCAATAGAAGAAAGAAACGATGATAATGTCAATAGAGATTTCAACAAGAAGAAGTTCAACCAGGTATGCATGAACATATGATGATCGAGCACACAACACACATTGAGACTATATTCAAAAAGTACAGAATTCAAAGTATAGAATTTAAATTTAAAATATTGTAAATAATATAATTGATTGTAATTACAATTTGATGTTTTTCAAAAAACATAAATAGATTTGTCTCATAATGTCAAAAAAGACGTTGAAACTGAAATTGAAGCAGAAGATGTTGAAACTGAAATGGAAGAAGAAGATGAATCACCTATAGGTATGTACACAAATTTAGATAATAGAAGATGAACACTCAAGTATATATAGTTTAGTGAATTTATGTTCAGGTTATGTTTTTAAATATAAACTTTAAATCAAAATATGCAGGAGAATCTATCAACATTGATGATGAAATATTAGAATATGTTGATACTGACAAATTTGGGAAGAAAAAATCTAAGCATTATATAATATATCGAACTAAGAATATGTATAATAATTTTTTCAAAGATGAATCAGTAACAGTATAAGATCAACTTTTACTTTGTCTAATGAAGTCAAGAAAGTTAAAAGAAGCTACATCATTATTGGGTATTCAAAAGTCGACAAAGGATACAAAGGTGAAACATAATGTCTTTAACAATATAACTAGAGTGTATTAAAAGATTTTGGAAAAACTCGAAAAGAAGATGTCTGTGTTTCACATAGAGAGATACAAACAACAATTGTTTCATCTAGCAATATAAAATATTGTTTGACATGACACATGGAAAAACCGATGGGAATGTCAAAAAACATTGCAAAAACATATAAAATTTCGATTTCAAATAGATGTAAATGATGAATTGGCTTGTTGAGCAGTGATTTATAGACAACCCGACAAAGATAGACTTGCAGAAAATGGTAAAGAATTGGCCTGTAATTGTTGGTTGAAAGAATCCCGTGTTTCACCACATACAAGGGATGTGTTGCAACGAAGAATAGCATGAAAACAATATGAAGAACATCCAAAACATATATTTCCAATGACATAAATAGATTTGTTCAATAAGTTCAAAGAAGAGAACAAAGAAGTTAAAATTTCCATCAATACATTTGTGCAACAAGAACCATGGTTTGTTAGACCCATCATTGTTCGTGACACTTGTTGTTGTCATTGTCATGTGGAATTTTAGTTGTATTATGACACTTTTTGTTAGAAAAAATGGGCGGTGGAGCAATAAAATAAAACAAATACAGAAACAAAACACAAAAGATACACAATACAATAGAGACACAGATCTACGTGGTTCACCCAGTGTGGGCTACGCCCACCAAATAAATTGGCAGGTCCTTCCTTTATTATTATCCAACATAAGAAGGGATACAACCTATAGCAAACTCATTGTAACTTCCTCTTCTTTCTCTCACAGTCTCTCATCTCAAAATACAATATTCACAATGTTTCATAAATGCAATGCATTTCCCTCATAACAGAGGGTTGCCTTCTAGGGAAAAAAACCCTAACATAATTTCTACTGTTAAATCTACGACCTTATAATGAACGGTCCAGATTTACAATGAAATTATAATAGGGTAGCCCCCCCTGCACTCCCCTGTGTGGAAGAGTGTGTTACACATAAAAAATACTCACTTTGATAGTGTCGCAAGTGTCGTCATTACAAAGGTCGCAAGTGTCGCATTTTGCTCACAAGGTCGCAAGTGTCGCATGTTTCTCACAAGTGTTGCAAGTGTCAGGGAAGCATACTGCCATGATGCCTATGTCGTGCCTATGACGACATGAGAAGGACACTTAAAACACCTCAAACATTTGATTTGGAAGAGGAGAAATGAGTCAACAGGCTTGCAAACCTTTTGCCATCTGAAAGCACCTCAAAAACTGAGTTTTGGGAGGGGAGCGCTCCCCTATACCTCTTATGGGAGCGTCGACACTCCCCCTTACACTGTCTGGGAGCGTTATAAAGCTCCTATGGCCCTTTTGAGGGAGTGCTATAGACTTTGAAAGCACTGGCGGCCCCCTAAATCCTACTAGGGAGTGCTACAATGCTCTGATGGTCCTTTTGAGGGAGCACTACCTATTCTGGGTGGAAGTTGAGTTGTTGAGATGAATGGGGGAAGGATCCTTTCATTCTTGGAAGGTAGTTGAGCTCAAATCCCTAGTCCAGCCATGATCTTAGGGAAGATCCTCAACTGAAGGAGGCAAATCCTCAACTTCCCCAAGGATATCTCAAGTGGTTGAAGCCTCTCCAAGGCTATATAAGCAAGCTTTCTAATGGTGAAAGAGGACTGGAAAAGGGAGAATTACACCAAACTTATGATCTCATAAGTGGTGTTGGAAGGGGGAAGAATTGCTAGAATGAAACCTACGATCTGATAGGAAACACACAGTTAGTTGAAGGAGAGTGATCAGTGAAGCTGCTATCATCCAGGTTGTGGATCTGTCGAGCAAGGGTTAGACGAAGGGGACTTGACGAAGCTGTCGCATTCGCATCTACGATTGTAAGTACTGTTGTCGTTATTCTCATTAATATGACACACTTGGCCTGTTTATTTCTAGTTTGTGTCTGATCTTACATGAACTTATCGTTGATAGATAGATCTGTTTTCAAGCTAATATCAATAGAGTAGGAAGTGGTCATACTTTGTTTCTCTACAGGACTCGTCGAGGAGCGAAAGATTGGAGCTCAACTCGGAGCGTGCAGGGACAAACATCGATAAAAAGGTACTTTTGTTCTCCTTCCTCCTCATGCATTAGTTTCTATAGATCTGAAAGGAAGTCAGTGTCCACGTTAAGCACTTTTTGTCTTAGAGTTAGGGTCTAGCTCTTTGAGGCGATCTACCTGTCCGCAGGGAGATTTTCCTATAACAGAAACTGGCGACTCCGCTAGGGAGCGAATCAGAACATTTGGTTTTGTCTTTCCTCATAGGACTTGTATTACCTTTTGTTTTCTTAGACCTTGTTCACCCCTTTATATCTGATTGCATTTGCTGATTGACTCTTCACTCCATCACACTCAGCTTGATTGTAAAAATTCCATTGAAATTTTGGGTTTTTTTGGACTTTTTCTGAGCTTTAGGACTCCAATTCTCCCCTTCCTTGTTAGCAGAGCACCAACACTCCCTTAAAATGATGGACATAGTGTTATAATGCACCGGTGTCCCTTACACCAGAGAGGCAACCCTTTTTTTCACAAAGTCTCTTCAAAAATTGTAATTTTTAGAGGTCCAGACCCTGTTTCTTCACTTGTTGAGCTGCTTTGTGATTCAATGATGCTTCCTTTGACCTTTGACATGCTTCCTCTTGAGAAGTAAAAACCTTGTTGTTCAGCTTTTATGCCCTTCTTTATTCTTTTTGAGTTTTGTCTGTTGAGAGCTTGAAATCAATCCCTCGCTTTCTTCTCTCCTATCCGACTGAGTGGGAACTCTAGTGAAGGACATTAGAAGTCTGTAACTCTTCTCATTTGGTTCTTTGAGGTCATCTGATCCAATCTCTTTCTCCTTCCTTTTGCKTTTTTGGTTTTCTTTCTCTTGTTTGATTGCAAAAGGGTGTGTTGTTTGTGCGAAATCTGCATATTCTTGTTTGAATCTCTTTGATCTGAAAGGGTAGTTGGCAGGAGAAATTTTGCATTGAATTGATTATCATTCACATACAAACGACAAAAGTACATCTTAGTGATTAGTTTGCATATTAGTTTGCATTTCTGAAATGTTGTAGCATCATATTGGATTTGATTGAGAATAAAATTGATTGAGGGCATTCCTTATCAAGTGTTTGATAGTGAAAACGACTCTTCCTCTTTCCCTTAAATAGGTGTTCATTGAAAATAAATGATTGCTTATCATATTTCATGCATATTTTTTGGAATTGAGTCATCATTCCATCAGTTTCACTTTCGTACACCCTCTGAGTAAACAACAACCATTAAAATCAACGCTTAGCTAAAATTTATCAGACTTTTTACATCTTTGTTAGAAAACCTACATTAGTTTAAGGTGTAGGGCTTTGGAATAGGTTGAAATGATAACTTTCCAAAGCTATCGAACAAACTTAGTATCTTGCGGTAGGGAGAGTCAAATCCAATTGTCGTATTAGTCTGCCTGGGATCCCCCTCTCACACAGGGGTTACACATGAGGTCGCATTCGGGTGAGTTATGGAGATTATCCCTCCTTGGTTCAACTGTTTGTAGTGGTTGGATCGTATATTGGGGGTCACTGGAAGATATACCCACAATGTTGAGTGGAAGCCTTTCAAGTTGATTTCAGACTTGTTATCCTGCCCATACGTTCCGACTGGACTATCAACTGTACCCACCCAGGGGCTGACTACGAGTTGGTGACCTTAGTAGCCACAATCTTTAGGGCCTCACACAAGGTGACGGTGAAGGGAAGTCTCACTGTACCTGGAACAGACGTTGGTCAAACTCATTCAGGCTCCTTGGAGGGTGAATCCACAATTACTGCGTGGAAGATTGCACCAAGGCATAAGTCCGTTAAGCAGGTCGCCAACGTAATTGATCCACCCGCTCTATCCCCGCCCCTTCCTATTTTGATCTTGCGACGTTGGATTTCATCACCAACTAGTGGTTTCATCGTAGGAAGGTTTGTTTGATTGTTTTCTTCTTAGATTCTTAGCATGTGTTATTTGTTTTACTTAGTGTACCTTAGGTCGAGTCAGTGATAATGGCATCGAATCCTAGGAGTACCAATGGAGGAACCCCTTCTTCTGGGGAACCTTATACCTTTCCTTCATTTGGAAACTTTGGTCCTCCATATGTTGCCGCACTGAGTCTTCCAAGACTCACTATTGGATTACCAGTTTGGTTGTTCCCCACTCCGGTGATCCTGAATCCTCCCAATGTTTCAGTTGCACCTAATACTTTGGATGTCAATACACCACCCACACATCAACCTCACATCGACTTTTCACCTTCTTCACCCATCAAGTCTCCTTCCATTTCTCCTTCTTCACCTAGTGAAAGCTCTAAAGCAAGTAGCCAGGTTGATCAGAAGAAGAAGAAATGGAAAGAGAGGAAGAAGAAGAAATCGAAAAGGACAAAGGCCCCAACAACATCAGATGTTGGCTCTAAGAAACCAGTTATTGTTAATAGTACTGGGAGTGTTGATGAGGTCAAAAAGATTAAAATGAAGAATCCAAAACCCAAATTCCCTTGCAGCCTTTGTAAGGGTGACCACTTTATGAGGGATTACCCTGGTCTTACCCAGGTCTTAGAAATGTGGTCCTCCACGTCATCGGCCTCTGTCGGTCATGTCGATAATACCCCGTCAACTAGTGATGTTCAGGTTGGTAAGAAGAAGAAAACTGTCAAGTTCCCTTGCATGTTATGTGAAGGTGATCATTACTCTCACCTTTTCCCTCATATGGACAAGGCTTCTTCTCTTTTGGAAAAACTTCAACTTCCAAAAGGTTATCATCAGCTTTCCCCCAACCCATCGTTGGTTGATGGACTGGTCAATCCGGTTCCATCCCCGGTCAGTCTGGTTGATCAGGTGGTCAATCTAGTTTCCTCCTTGATTGAACCACGAACCCGAGTAGTTGATCCAATTCCGTCATCAATCAGCCCTGCTCTTCATCAAAAGAGTGACACCAAAGTAGTCAATCTGTTTTCATCCTCGGTCGATCCCACTCTCCCGTTAGAGAGTGACACCAAAGCGGTCGATCTGTTTCCACCTGTCGACCCCATTCTTCCCTTGGAGAATGGAACTCAAGTGTTCGATCTAGTTTCGCCATCGGTCGATCCCATTCCTCCCTTGCGGAATGTCAAAGTGACTGATCCAGTCCCTTCCACGGTCAGTCCCACTCTTCCTCTGAAGAGTGCCAAAGTGGTCTATCCAAGTCCACCATTGGTTGATCCGATCTAATCATCGGTCGATCCTACTCTCCTCCTAGAGAGTAAACCTGATACTGCCCATGTTTTTCTCATTAATACAGACTCTACCATGCCAGGGGGAATTCCTCCTTCTCCTATGAAACCCCCTCCAAGTACTGAAGCCATCCTTTTTGATTGGGGTGCGCTAGCTGGACCTCGTCTTCCCTCCCACATTCCTTTCCAGATTACAGTATAAGTTCGTGGTCGGGACATTCCTCAAACGTTGATAGATGAAGGTGTGTCCGTTAGTATTTTGTCTTCTGTTGCTTGGTACGCTTTGGGTTGTCCGCAGCTTGCACCGGTTACATAGAATCTGTTAGCTTTTAACAGAGGAACTAGTCAACCTTTAGGGATCCTTCCTCAGTTTCCTGTAACTTTGGGAGGGAAAATTTTCTTTATCGATGTCATGGTAGTCCGAGACCCGTTGAATTTCGCTTTACTCCTTGGGCGGGATTATGTCTATGCTATGAAAGCTATTGTATCCACTCTTTTCCATGTGATATATTTTCCTCACAATGGAAGAATTGTCACTATTGATCAACTTTCATTCATCGGCCCCGACTGGGTTACCTCCCTAAGTGGTTCTTATATGCAAACAGTATCACCCCCGCCGCATGTCAATTATGTGGCATTGTCTCCCATGACCTCAACTTCCAATGATTTGGATCCGGTAGTTGACATGGTGATCTCTTCAGTAGGGTTATTGGAGCCTGATCTCCTTACCCCTGTCACGACCCTCGACGTGTGTTCCTTCTCGAGTGATTATCTTCCATCCAACAAAGATCTCCTGGAGGCCATGACCACATTTTATCCTTCGACATGGTACCCTTCTAGAACATTATCCTCTTGAAAGCCATGATCAAGAAACCACAAGCATAGTTTCTCTTCTCTGTGGCAATCTCATTAAAAAATGAAACAGAGGCCACGAGCATAGTTTCTCTTCTCTATGGAAAGCTCATTAAAAAATGAAACAGAGGCTTTGAGCATAGTTTTCTTCTCTTTAGCAAGCTCGTTAAAAAATGAAACAACAATCTGGGGATCGAACCTGGAACCTTGAGCATAGTTATTTTCATGTGTCAAGCTCGTTAAAAAATGAAACAATCACCTCTCCCTTCAAGTTGAGTCTTTCACCAGATCTCGTAGATGTTGAGTCGAGTCTTTCGTTAGGTCTCGTTTTTGAACCTTCATTTCATCCACCTGTATCCTTTTTCTCCATCTAGCACAGAAATTGGTGACAACCTCAAAGTCGGTGAATGAATTGAAGCTTGGGGGGCACGTCTCCAGCCTTTGATGATCATTCTGGAGCTAAGCCACCAACTTTCAAGCTAGGGGCATACCGAGCTTAGTCTTTGTTCTTTCTCATGCTTGTAAATACATGAGAATGCAACCAGGTAAACTTTTATCTCTTTTTCGGACCTGTATGGATACATGGACACACGAAAAAGGAAGCCCCCTGGAGTCATCTTTAAACTCTTTTCAGACTCTAAATATGAAAAGATTGTCGAGTGATCTTGCTTCCTTTCACGCTCGTTAAAAGGTTTGGAAGGGTGTCTTTTGAGCGATAGTTTATCTCTTTTTCGGTCTCGTTAGACTACTATACGAAAAAGGAACTGAGAGAGTTCTCTTTTAAGTGTTTTTCCAAACTCTATAATCTTGAAAAACCTTCGAGTTTTCTGTCTTTGGACTCGTTAAAGCACACATCGACAAGCCCATACGGGATCAAACCCTTACTTCTTCTGGTTCGTTAAACAAAGGAAGAGGAACTTACCGAAGGTGAGTTATATCGAGCATGTGTTATCCTCCTCAAGCTCGTTAAATTAAAAAAGAGGTACTCGTCTATCTGGATGGGGGAAAAATTGAAAGAAGCAAGCCAAGCAGTTTCTTGAGAACACTACCAAGCAATTCTTAGAGTCTCCCTTGAACATGGCACTTTGTCATCTGCACGCATCATAATCCGCTGAACCTATGCACTGAGACAATCCTTTGAGTTCCTTTCACTCCTTTGGGTCACCCGACGCAAGTCATAGTATCCACTTCATAGTTTTGGTCCATCTCATGTTTTGCTGTTGTGCCTCAGTGTTCAAGGGAAGTATCTGCCTCTAGAGTCAGCCATCCCAAATATCTTGCCTCAAAACCTGTGTTAGTCCATGTCCATTTGATCTACTAATTACATCTCTATGTCCGTTTCATGTCGTTGATGGGGGATACATCAAGGCCCTCCCTCGACGAGTCTATTCCTGTCGAATTCAACACATTATCCAGGAATTAGGCTAAGAAGCCAGTTAGTACTTTGGGACCTACATGCCTCAATGGTAGGCCTCCTCACATTCGATAGTAGGTTTACATCATTGACCTCTGATCAAATGATTCCACAGATGTTCGACTCCAGCTCATCCATTCACATTCGTCGGAATGTACTAGGGTACCTTGGGAATCATTGACATTAATGGTGATCTCCCTCGCACTTGTTAACGGTTCACACCATTGACCGGTAATCAAGTGGTTTCTACCATGTTCGACATCAGGACATCTATTCACATGGTTAGAATCGTACCACATTGGGATCGGTAAAAAGACTCTAGGTTGAGTAATCACTTTGATATATACTTTTCCCAGGTTGCAAAGGAGTTTCTCTTGGACGAATGATGGATACACTGTTACATAGATCCACTTTGTATTGGTCATGGCTATGTCTTGTCACCTCGTATATCCACTGTGTATTATTCATGGCTACGATCAGTCCAGGTCATCAAAGTATAGATCCACATTGTATTCTTGGTGGCTATACCTTTTTATCAATACAATTATGGATCCGCAGTGTATTTTATGGCGGCCATATCTTGCAAGTCTTGATCACCCAAGCATAGGTATGCCTGCCTTGGGTTTGAAACATGTCATAATATTTGTTGGATGTTTGTGTGAAGATTTTGTCAGGTTCTCTGCGTCTATACCCTTGCTTGAAAGTCTACAAATCATTTCAGTTATCGTTTCACATCTTCTAACTTCATACTTTGGGGGGAAATATGTTACACATAAAAAATACTCACTTTGATAGTGTCGCAAGTGTCATCATTACAAAGGTCGCAAGTGTCACATTTTGCTCACAAGGTCGCAAGTGTCACATGTTTCTCACAAGTGTCGCAAGTGTCAGGGAAGCATACTGCCATGATGCCTATGTCGTGCCTATAATGACATGAGAAGGACACTTAAAACACCTCAAACATTTGATTTGGAAGAGGAGAAATGAGTCAGCACGCTTGCAAACCTTTTTCCATTTGAAAGCACCTCAAAAACTAAGTTTTGGGAGGGGAGCGCTCCCCTATACCTCTTATGGGAGCGTCGACGCTCCCCCTTACACTGTCTGGGAGCGTTATAAATCTCCTCTGGACCTTTTGAGGGAGCGCTATAGATTTTGAAAGCGCTGGTTCCCCCCTAAATCCTACTAGGGAGTGCTACAATGCTCCGATGGTCCTTTTGAGGGAGCGCTACCTATTCTGGGTGGTAGTTGAGTTGTTGAGATGAATGGGGGAAGGATCCTTTCATTCTTGGAAGGTAGTTGAGCTTGAATCCCTAGTCCAGCCATGATCTTAGGGCAGATCCTCAACTGAAGGAGGCAAATCCTCAACTTCCCCAAGGATATCTCAAGTGGTTGAAGCCTCTCCAAGGCTATATAAGAAAGATTTCTAATGGTGAAAGAGGACTGGAAAAGGGAGAATTACACAAAACTTATGATCTCATAAGTGGTGCTGGAAGGGGGAAGAATTGCTAGCATGAAACCTATGATCTCATAGGAAACACACAGTCAGTTAAAGGAGAGTGATCGGTGAAGCTGCTATCATCCAGGTTGTGGATCTGTCGAGCAAGGGTTAGACGAAGGGGACTTGACGAATATGTCGCATTCGCATCTACGATTGTAAGTATTGTTGTCATTATTCTCATTAATATGACACAGTTGGCCTATTTATTTCTAGTTCGTGTCTGATCTTACATGAACTTATCATTGATAGATAGATCTGTTTTCAAGCTAATATCAATAGAGTAGGAAGTGATCATACTTTGTTTGTCTATAGGAATCGTCGAGGAGCGAAAGATTGGAGCTCAAATCGGAGCATGCAGGGACAAAAATCGATAAAAAGGTACTTATGTTCTCCTTCATCCTCATGCATTAGTTTGTATAGATCTAAAAGGAAGTCAGTGTCCACGTTAAGCACTTTCTGTCTTAGAGTTAGGGTCTAGCTCTTTGAGGCGATCTACCTGTCCGCAAGGATATTTTCCTATAACAGAGTGTACATACTTCTGGGATGTAAAGTCTTCATGGGGTATAAACACGAATGAAAAACACAATACCTCTGAATCAGGAAGATAATCAGGCTCCACAACCAACAATCTCCCACTTGGAGACTGATCTCAACAACTCCACCGCTGATGTATATGCTGGACTCTGAACCTTATTAGACCTGGAAAATTTCTCATCTTTATCTTCATTCTTGAAGACCAACTGAAACTGACAAGAACTTAGTTTCTCCTTGGTTACTCCCTTTGTTAACATGTCTGCAGGATTCTGGCTAGTGTGTATCTTTTCCAACTTCAAATGTCCATCTTCCAAGGCAGAATGTATGAAGTGGTACCTCAATTGTATATGTTTAATATTCGAATGGAAGGCTGAGTTATTTGCAAGATGAATTGCACTCTCACTGTCACAGTACAACCTGTTATTCTCCTACTTCTTTCCCAATTCCTCCATAAACCTTTGTAACCAAATCATCTCTTTACTACCCTCTATAGCAACAACATACTCTGCCTCTGTTGTTGAAAGTGAAACAACCTTTTGCAGTTTCAAAATCCAACTTACTGTTGTTCCACCTATAGTAAAAACATACCCCATGGTGCTCCTCCTGCTATCTTTATCACCTGCCATATCTGAATCAACATATCCCTAGAGAAAAGTGTCTGAACCTCCAAAATATAATGCATGAGTAGCAGTACCTCTCAAATACCTGAGAATCCACTTTACTTCCTCCCAATGTTCTTTACCTGGATTGTTCATATACCTTCTCACAACTCCCACTACATGTACAATATCTAGTCTTGTACAAACCATTGCATACATCAAGCTATCAATTGTTGATGATTAAGGGACCCTGGACATGTATTCTATCTCCTCCTATGTCTTGGCACACATTTCCTTAATTAATTTGGAATGGATGGCCAAAGGTGTACTAATTGGTTTTTCATTCTGCATTCTAAACCTCTCCAACACCTTCTCTGTGTACTCACCCTGAGACAATGTCAATTTGTGATTTTTTTTATCTCTTGTTATTCTCATGCTGAGGATTTTGTTTGCAACACCCAAATCCTTCATCGCAAATGAATTGGCTAATTTCTTCTTGAGCACATTTATATCTTGCATATTAAACCCTGCAACAAGCATGTCATCTACATACAATAGCAAGTTAATACAGCTTCCATTTTCTATACTTTTAAAATAAACACAATGGTCAGAATGACATCTACTATAACCTTGTTTTGTCATAAATATGTCAAACTTCAAATACGACTGCTTTGGAGCTTGATTTAGGCCACACAAGCTCTTCTTCAACCTACATACCAAATTCTCCTTCCCTTTGACCTCATACCCATGTGGTTGTTGCATATCAATCTCTTCCTCCAAATCCCCATGGAGAAAATATGTTTTTACATTTAACTATTCAAGATGCAAATCTTCTACTACCACAAGACTTAAAATAGTCCTAATTCAAGTCATTTTAACAACAAGAGAAAATATTTCATCAAAATCTATACCTTTCTTTTGTGCAAACCCATTTACAACAAGTCTAACCTTGTACCTCTTTTCTCCTCCATCTTCTTCCTTCAACTTGTAAACCCATTTATTCTGCAATGCTCTTTTTTCCGCAGGCAACTGAACCAAGTCCCAATTCTAGTTATTTTCCAAAAAATCCATTTCCTCTTTCATGCCTTGCTCCCACTTCTTTTTGGTGTCTACCTGCATTGCCTCTTCATAACATTTTGGTTCACCAGAATCAGTCAACAATAAATAAAACAATGAAGGAGAGTATCGTTCAGGGTGCATACTTAACCTGATAGCTCTTCTAACAACACTTGTAGGTGTTTGAGGTACCTACTGCTCCTGTTGTTGTACATTTTGATTTCTAGGTTCCTTTGGAATTTATTTTTCAGTGATCTCATCAAGCACTGTGTATTCTTGTTTTTCTTCTTCTTGTTTCTTTCCCTGCAACTGATCTTTGTACATGACCTTCTCATTGAATATGACATCTCTACTCCTAATGATTTTGTTATTTTCATAATCCCATAAGCGATAACCAAAATCATTAACATCGTATCCAATAAAGGTAAACTTCTTGAATTTAGACTCAGGCTTTGTTCTATTTTCTTTATCAATATGGACAAATGCTTCACAGCCGAAAGTTTTCAAAAAATAATAGTTTAAATTTTTTCCCGTCCATTCCTCCTCTGGTGTTCTACCATCTACATATCTTGAAGGTCCTCTGTTTATTAAGTAAACAACAGTATCTACAACATCTTCCCAGAACTGTAAGGGAAAACCATCATGCAATCTCATACTCCTTGCACGCTCCATGATTGTCCTGTTCATCCTTTCTGACATATCATTTTCTTGTGGTGTTCTGGGAACTGTCTTCTCTCTACGAATCCCATGGTATGAATAGTAATCATCAAACTCCTTGCTACAATATTAACCTCCATTATCTGATCTGAGACATTTCAAACTTTTTCCTGTCTCATTCTCAACCAAAGATTTTCATTTCTTAAAAGTATCAAAAACATCATATTTTTGTCGAATACAATAAACCCAAGTTTTTCTAGTTGCATCATCAATAAAAGTAACATAATAATGAGAACCACCAAGAGATGATACCTGATATGGTCCCCATACATCTGTATGCACAAACTCTAACCTTTCATTCTTCTTTTCTTTTCTGACTCTGAGAAATATGACTCTCTTTTGTTTTCCATAAACACAATGCTCACAGAAGTCCAAATCAATTTGTTTAAGATCTGGCAACAAAATTTATTTTGTGAAATATCTGCATTCCCTTCTCACTCATGTGTCCCATCCTATGATGCCACAGTTTTGTATCCACTCCTATAGAAGTTAAATATATAGAAGAGTTAGTATTACCAGTACATAAATACAATGTACCTACCTTCTCTCATTTTTCTATCACCAATGATCTTTTGATGACCTTCCATGTCTTATCTGTAAATATGGATATACAACCTTCACTTTCCAACTACCCTGTTGAAATTATATTTTTCCTTAAATCTGGAACATGTCTTACCTCTTTCAACAACCATTGGTTTCCATTGCGTTGCTTTATTTTTACCTTTCTCATTCCAACAATTTTGCATGGTACATCATCACCCAAATGAACCTGTCCAAAATCACCTTGAACATAATCTAGAAAATGTTTCCTATGAGGTGTGGCATGAAATGAAGCCCCTGAATCTACTACCCAAGACTTAGAAATATTATCTACAGAAAGAATCAAAGCATCTTGTAACACATCACCTGTTACATTTGCTTCCTGATTTCTCTCTTGTTGTCCATCTCTTTGTTTCTTTAGAGCTCTGCAGTCTTTCTTCAGATGTCCTTTCTTCCCACAATTCTAGCACTCTATCTTTCCAAGTCTAGATTTGGATCTTCCCTTCCTAGAATTCTCATGGTTCCTTGAGCCATTTCCTCTATCCTTTTGTCTTCCCCTGTTCTCCATGCTCAATGCATTACCTAATGTCTCACCTGTGATTTTCCGTCGCATTTCCTCACTAAGGATAACACCAACAACATCATCAAATTTTAAAGTATTTGAACCAGAGACATGGTTACTTATAGCCATGACCAAGCCATTCCAACTTTCTAGAAATGAGCACAAGATTAGAAGAGCCCTAACCTCATCATCAAAGTCCACTTTTACATAACTTAGTTGATTAGTAACCATATTAAATTCATTTAAATGATCTGCAACATACCCACCTTCTGACATCTTCATATTAAATAATCTCTGAATCATTAGAAATACCTTATTGGACGCCGAGGGTTTTTCATACAGTTTAGCCAATGTGTCCATCAAATCCTTCATTGTCTTTTCTTTCGAAATATTGAAATCCACTGACGCTGCCAAGCTCAGTCATATCGTTCTTAGAGCCTTTCTATCAAGAATCTCCCATTCTTCGTCCTTCATGGTTGTCGACTTCTTTGCTACTCCGCCCAATGGTAGGAATAGATCCTTTTGATATAAATAATCTTCCATCTGCATCTTCCATAACTGGTAGTTTTGGCCGTTAAATTTCTCGACCCTAAACTTTCCATCTTTCGACATTGCTCCCACTCAAACCAGGAACCCTCTTTTCCTGCGAGTTACCTTTCGTTATGATACCAGTTGTTATAAAAATAGGACCATGGAGCAATAAAATAAAAAAAATGCTGAAACAAAACACAAAAGACACACAATACAATAGAGACACATATTTACGTGGTTCACCCAGTGTGGGCTACATCCAGTAAATAAATTGCCAGGTCCTTCCTTTATTATTATCTAGCATATGAAGGGATACAACCTGCAGCAAACCCGCTGTAACTTCCTCTTATTTCTCTCACAGTCTCTCGTCTCAAAATACAATATTCGCAATGTTGCATAGCCGCAATACATTTCCCTCATAACAGAGGGTTTTCTTCTAGGGAAAAAAATCCTAACATAATTTCTACCATTAGATCTTCGACCTTATAATGAACGATCCATATTTACAATGAAATTATAATAGGGTACCCCCTTCTGCACTCCCCCGCATGGAAGGGTGTACATAATTTTGGGGTGTAAAGTCTTCATGGGGTATAAACACGGCTGAAAAACACAAGACCTATGAATCAGGAAGATAATCAGGCTCCACAACCAACATGTTTTTGGATTTTGGTAAAACTTTATGGCCAGGTTCACCTCCTCCTTCCACATTCCATGTTTTTATATATGAAATTCTATGTGAAAGAGAAGATGATGATTTATTTTACAAAAAAAAAATGTGTTGGTGGAAATAAATGTGATCGTTGTGGAAATCTAAGTTTGTTTCATTCAAAGTATCATATTGATATGAATGATCAATCATTTTCTAATATAAGAGTCTATTGGAAGAGATATGAATATATCAACARCACAACTCCACATTCTTCAAATGTTATTTCCAAAAGGATTGATTTGAAGGTAGATAAAATCTGTGTGATAGATTTTTTGAAGACGTTTGAGAAAAAAATCTATAAATACACCAAGCATTCACATAGAGCTCAATGCCAAGATCTACAATTTAACAATCACGTGAAGTGTTTCCACCAGGGACAATTTTGTTTGTAGTTGATTTTGCAGAGAATTACACATTCACTGCACAAAAATAAATACATAGTGAATATTATCATTCTGATCAAGTCACGATATTTATCTACATTCTATATAGACATGATCAACGGAGTCTTGATAACATAGAAAGCACCAATGAAAATCGACATGTTATTAAAGAATATCACTTTTATATAAGTGATGATTGAGCACACGACACACATTATGTACAACATTGTTTTGATAAATTTTATGATTCATTGAAAGAATGTGAAATCAGATTCGATCGACATTGGATATGGTCAGATGGGTGTGCAGGTCAGTTCAAATCTTCACGATCATTCTATTGGTTATGTCATCTTCATAACAATTTAAACATTACACATTGTTGGAATTTTTTTGAAACTGGTCATGGAAAAGGAGAGCACGACAGTGCATGGGCATGTATAAAATGAGCACTTCGAAAGTATCAGATGAACCCTCATGTCAATCAATTTGACTCCACTAAACAAGTTGTTAAATGGTGAAAAATGGTGCTAAGCCATGAATAGAATCTGTCAAGGGATGTGCACGGGTGTGTCTATATATATGTTACACATGTACATAGGATATTTTTATTTGAATGTGTTCAAATTTATATTCAAACTTCAATCATTTTCTTGAGAGATTTCAAGTTAACAATTTCTTGTCTTGTGCAGGTTTTTTTGGTATGTTGGAATCCAAGATGTAAATAGATCAATCTCATATGACGCCAGTACAATACCTGGGACATGAAAAAAACATTCAGTTAAAAAAAAACGTTTTCAAAATGTGTTTTCATTTGAGAGAAGAAATGAGTCTTGTTTTTGTTCAATTTGCATAGAGGACATAGAATCCATAGATATTTGATAAAACAAAAATTAAGGATATGTTAAAGCTTGGAGACATACCAAACTTAATGTAAAAGGAAAAATTCCACTTGCAAGCTAAGAGGAGATGGAATCAAATGAAACTATAGTGTTAGTTGATGGCGATAGAGTTTCTGATCTTGTTAGAGAAGGTAATTTTTATGTTTAAATTTTTTCAAATAACTTGTAGATGTACTTCTGTGATAATCTAACACGAACTATTTGTTGTCCAATATATCCAATTATTTGCAGGAGATGTTTTTTCCATGGTTGCACCTGTAGATGACGTTGAAAATGTGAAATATTATTTGATGTGATGCACGAAACAAAATATGAGGCTATTAGAAGATTTTGATGACAACGATTTTATATATGAAAGAGGATCCATTGTATTGAAAGGATATATTTTTCAAGAAACTCATCAAACCGATACTCATGTTCACTTTTGTAGTGTCCCCAAGGCCGATCCCCGTTACAGATCATGATATATGCAATGAATTGTAAATGTGTTCTATAGGTTGGTGAGCCAAGTTTTGTATAATCTAGTAGGCTTATGTGTGTTTGTTAGGCCATGGAGCCTAAGTGTTGAAGGCTAGATCCTGTTGATGTACTTGTATGTATGCAGATTCATTAATAAAATATAAACACCGCCAGGTGCAGACCGACCACGATGAATGAGTGAAGGGGGACTGAGCGTCCATAGAGTGGGCAAGGAACTAGGGGCTAGAAGGTGGGAAAGGGGCTGAGTGTTGAGCCTAGGGGCTAAGCCTAGGGGCTTAGCCCTGGAATAATATTTTAATATTATTTCCAAAAAAATCCATGTGCATATTATTTTATCCTAAGTTCCTAGCAAAAAGGAAAGGGTGTACAGGGAGGCATGCAGATGGAATGCATGCAGTTTCCAGGGTGACAAATGTCCACCCTGACGCATGCAAATAAAACAAAAAAGAACAGCCATGGGGGGGAGCTCTGGCATTCCATTCGACCCGACTGCCCTGAGCAGGAGTGGTATGAGCCAGTCTGCAAGAGACCTCGTGTATGTCTGTTACAGGGAGGAAGCCTATGTTGGGTGCTGAAGAATGCGTGTTTACCCTTGTTCAGAGCCGTGGAGTCTGTCTGTGAGAGAAAACCAGTGTGTGCATTCCCCGAACGAAATGTCCATGTCAATTTCAGGGAAGAGTCTCTGTTTGCCCAGGAAAAGCTGAGCAAGCTTGTGCATGGAGCCCTGTTCTGAAATCTTGACCGAGAGAACATCCTGTGACTGCTGAACTGGTTCTTGGGAAGATTGTGTCCATTTTCCCTGTGTTTTTTGTGGTGCGCAGTTCTAGACTGCGTGAGGCTTGTTGGCCTGTGAGAGACTCCCTCCAGGTGAGAGAGTGCGCAGAGGAAGGAGAGAGCTCTTGGAAGGAACCATGTAGCTGCCACATAACCCGGAGACTTCTGGTCCGGTCTGTTCCTGTAACGCAAGGTAAGGGAGACTGACAACTGAAGGACTGTCCAGGTGACAGAGAAGGTGCACTCTTCTGGGGTGGAACAGGCATGTGGGGAATGAGGGTCTGTGGGTAGTGAGCGTGGGAGATTCCTGGGAGAGCATTCTTCCTGGTGGTTGTGTGTGACTGAATTCCCTGTAACCTCAGCCTGAGTCTGGATTCCTTGCCCTGGGGTGGAGCTCAGTCCCAGTTCGGGGTTGACCCACTATTGAGTTGAGGAGCAGTGCGGTCTACGGCTGGGAGGTTCATGGAAGGCCTGTATTTGGTTGGTGGATTTCTCCACTGTCACAAGATAAGTGTTTAATTATATTTTTTACCACATTTTATCATGACTGTACTGGATCTGTTATCATGATTTCTGCTGTGTAAAAGATATGGATTGTCTAATTATAACAATAACTATATATTTATTCTGAGAATTAAAATGTATCTATTTGTTGTTACACATGTGATTATACAATTCTGTATGTTTTATGTAAAAGTCCATGTACAGATTGGTTAGCGAGAGGTTTGAAAGCCTCGGTAGTGAAAAGTGATACTACAATTTGGTATCAGAGCCAAGGTTTCGACACTGAGCCTAGATGGGCCAGTGGAGCGGTCTTTGGACTAAGAATGCGAGGGGAAATTGAGTCAGGAGGACCAATTTTGGACCCAAGTTTTCTCTAAAGCGTCAAGGAGACACTTGATGAGTTTTTATTAAGAGCTCAGGAAGTATAGCGGTGCTATGAAACCGCAGGCTGGTGTGGTCTATGGCCATGGGGAGACAGGTCTCTACACCAATGGTGTTAGAACCTTAGGATCCGTTCGGGAGGGAAGGAGAGCCCTCGTGACTGTCGGATCTGGAAAAATGTGCGTAAGGATTAAAATTCCTTTGGAAATGGCACATGAGTGTGGAAATCGTGATACGCGAAATTCTGAATTATTTAGGAACCGTCTGAGCCGTCATATCTCGGCCGAAAAAACCCGACAGCCGTTGTATCTGTTGGGAGATGTCTGAAGGTTAAACCTCCAAGACTAGGGGCGAAAGATCCAAAATAGATCTAGACCGTCCGTAAAATGGAGGACACCTGTCGTGAGATTTTCCATTCTGGAAAATCGGAAATCGCGATATCTGAGTCACGAAGGAGGTCGAGAATTTTCATGGTAAAAGTCTCGGGAATGATCAGAACCATCCATCTTGAGGAGGATGCGTGGCAACAATCGGAGTCCTCGGGAAAAATCCCGACAAGGGAGTCGTCTATCGGTATTTGGGTCATCGGGATAACGGGAATCGCAGGGGCAAGAAGTCCATGCATTGTGAAACTCCGAACCCTGAAACCACGACGAGAGGTTTGACTATGGTCACAGGGTAGAGGTCACGTGGACCAGGAGCTAAGCCCGGAGGGCTAACGTGTGAAGGACACGTCGGGATTCGTAGAATCACGAATCCTGAGGACATGTGCTTTTGGACATTGGGAAGTTTGAAACTCCGATAGGAGGTAGGAATGTGGTCTTATGAGAGGCGGTCACATGGACCTTGGCATAGCCGGGGGGCTAAGGCAAAGGCGCATCGGCAAATCGGGGATTAGGAGTTCGTAAGGACAGGAACTCATGTTGTCGAGGATCACGAAACCCCGACACCCGAAGCTTCAATCGAGAGATATGCCATGTAGACACATGAAGAGTACGACGTGCCAGCGAGTGGGAATACAAGACAAGAGTGGTGGGACCCTAATGACGTCACCGAAGGTGACGAGGATCCTCCGAAACACACCATGTACCACTACGGTTGAGGGCGACAGCTGTGCTGTAGACCCGTAGAATAAGGTAAATCGGAATTTCGGAAATCAGGGGTGGAGAAGGAGAGTGAAATAGGATTTCTCCAGTACCGAAACTCCGAAACCTCGAAAACTTGAAGTCCCGAAATACCGAGAAGATGGAAGTTCCGAAAACCCGAAGTCCTGGGTACCGAAACTCAAGGTCCCGAAAGTCCCGAAATATCAGAAATTGAATTTTCGGACACCTAAAAAACACAGAGCTGAACAGAGCTCAGACAATTCGTGAAATTGAAACACTTTATTAAACATCGATGGTTATGAAATATGACGAATTGTCAAGAGATGAAGGCTCGAAAAATTCGAGTCATTGGCGTATTAGATTGCAGAAGATTGACGAGTGCCAGAATTGTTTGGAAATTGCCTCAAACGCAAAGAAATGGGAGAGATACATAATACTTCTAGTTCAAGAAACTTGTTTAAAACGAAATGTCTTTTATTTTGTCCGAACTGGTTTATAAATATTGTGGATTGTTCATGAAGGTTTAATGGCCTGAAAAATTTCAAATTTAATTGCACAGAGTGCGTGTGCAGAGTTCAACGAAGGCCATAACCCCAGTTAATCAACGCCGAGTATGGAGTGGGGAAAAGTGCAGTTTACCCCTGAAATAGAAGATGAACGGGAAGGAAAGGATGTTAACCTGGGAGTCGAAGGATCGAACTCTAATGGGCATGGAAAAGAGATGGATAAGGAAGGACATATGATGAAAATCATTGAAGGGCTGCAAAGAGAGGCCAAGGAGTGTCGAGCTGATAGCCGAAAGCTCATGAGAGTCAGGGATCGGCAAGGGGAATTAAACTTAAAATTCTTGAAGAGCCTGGAAAGAATAGAGAAGAAACTTGAGAAGGGAAGAGACTCAGGTACGACAGAGAGTCGCAGAAATCATGGGAGAAGAAGTAGATCAAGGAATGGTAGCCGACATCACAGTCGCTCCCAAAAACATTCGGACAGGGAGACACACAGCAGTTCGAGCCCGTCCCCTACCAGAAAACATCAAATATCTGGAAGGGAGGAATTGAAAGGAGAGATGAATAAAATTAAACCTCCAACATTCGATGGAGAACATAAGAAGGAGGAAGATGCCAAGACATGGTTGCTGGGCATGAAGAAATACTTCCAACTGCAGAAGGTAGAATTGCAATGTACCAGCTGAAAGGAAAAGCGTCCATGTGGTGGGATCAATTTGTGTAAGTGCAACATATCAGAGAGAAAGAGGTCGCGTGGAAGGAGTTTAAGAGGTATTTTGAGAAGAAATACCCGACTAAAATATACTATGACAAAAAGATGAAGGAGTTCTTCGAACTCAAGCTAGGCAGCATGACCATTGATGAGTATGAACGAATTTTTCTGGAACTACTGAGGTATGTTCCATTCATCAAAGATGAGGCTGTCAAAATTCAGAGGTATCTGAGTGGACTGCCACCTTCCATTGGTGACAAGATTCAATATGATGATCCTAAGACCACGGAAGAAACCATAAGAAGGGAGAAATGCCTATACGAACAACAAAGAGAAAAGCCTACCTTTTGGAAGGCTTGGGATGACCAGAAGAGGTTTAAGAAAGAACAGAGGCAGAAGAGAAGCAAGCCTTCCTTTTTTAGAAACAGTCCTTGGGGACAGTCATCTTTTAAAGAGCCCAGGAAAGTTGAAGGGAGTGAACAGATGCCAAGGCCTCCACCCATGGAGTGTTGGGGCTGTAAAGGGAATCATAGGTACAGAGACTGCCCCCACAGAAAAGACAAAGCAATAACTATCCATACTGTTCAACAAGCTGAAATAGTGGAGGATATGGGCAACAAAATTGTAGTGTCCCCAAGGACGAGCCCCGTTGTAAACCATGTTTTGAAAGGAATTGTAATTATGTTTTATAGGCTGGTGAGCCAAGTTTTGTATAACTGGTAGGATTATGGGTTTGTTAGGTCAGGGAGCCTAAGTGTTGAAGGCCAGGAGCCTGCTGATGTACTTGTATGTATGAAGAATGATTAATAAAATACAAACACCGCCATGTGCAGACCGACCACGATGAATGAGTGAAGGGGGACTGAGCATCCACAGAATGGGCAAGGAGTTAGGGGGATGAAGGTGGGGAAAAGGGGCTAAGTGTTGAGCCTAGGGGGCTTAAGCCTTGGAAATAATATTTTAATATTATTCCAAAAGAGAAGTGCATTATATGTTTTAACCTAAGTCCTTTTGGAAGGACATGTGATTTCTAGATGGCGGGAGGCACGCACGTTGCAGGAACGTGTGTAGTTGCATGGGTGACAAGTGTCAACCCTAACCATGCAATAAAAGGCCGAGATGAGCTGTGTTGGCGGTTTTCCTCCTCCATGGGACTCACGAACTGCCAAAAGGGAAGGGGTTTGACTCTTGCAGAAAAAAAACTCTCGTACATCCTCTGAACCGAAAGGGTGTATCTGTGTTTTGTCTGGGAAAGCCGGTACATCCCCAGTTTGAACCGTCCGAACCTGCGTGACCCCTTGCGTGGATTGTCTGTCATGCATTCCCAACACCAGAGCGTGAGTCTATCCTAGGTAGGGGGGAAGGGAAACGACCATTCGACCGGAAGGGGGAGTCTGTGTAATTCCCTGCGGAAATTGCTTCTCGGGCAATTCTGAATATCAACACCGTGAGACCTAGTTTCCATTGCGGAGATGGTTTTGAGAGGCCTGAGTCTGTATTCCCGATTGACTGTGGTAGTCATGCAGAGATGGGTTGCGCGTGAATTTCTGCCCAGTGAAGGTGGTGATTGAGCCTGTGTGTGTGACTTCTCTCTACGTGAGGGAGGTGGAGGTTGTTGGAAGAGGTTTCTTCCAGAGAGTGTCCAGCACCAGCTTCAAACTCTGAGACTTCCTGATCCAGCCTGTTGCCGAGACCCAGAGAGGAGGTTAGCACCGATGGAATGTGAGTGTGAAGGTGTATACTCCCGGGTGGAACATGCATGTGGGGAATGAGAGTCTGGTATTAGTGGGCATAAGATGGCATCTTTGGGAAGAATCCTTCCAGGTATTTCTGTGTTGTTTTCCCTGTAACCTTAGTCTAGTCTAGGATTCCTTGCCCTGGGGGTGGAGCTCAGTCCTAGCTCGGGGGTGACCCATTGTTGAGATGATGAGCAGTGTGGTCTAAGGGTGGGAGCTTCGTGGAAGGCCTGCACTTGGTTGGTGGATTTCACCACTGTTACAAGATAAGTTTTTAACTATGTTCTTATCACATTTTGGCATGACTATGCTGTATATATTATCATGTTTTCCACTGTGTATATGAATTAGTATGAAGTGAAAGTGATTGTTAATTATGGAAATAATTCATATGAATACTCTGTGTTGAGTGTGTTTAATTTCTTAAATGCATGTGGTGTATATATATACTGGACTGTATGTGTTATGTAAATCAAACATAAGTGTATACCGATTGTTATATTGTGTGTTATAAGCCTTGGTCTAGCAAAAGGTACACTACAAAGTGGTATCAGAGTGAAGGTTTCGACACTGAGCCTAGATGGGCCAGTGGAGCGGTATTTGGACTAAGAATGCGAGGGGAAATTGAGTCGGGAGGACCAATTTCGGACCCTGGTTTGTTCCGAAACGTTAAGGAGACACTTGACGAGTTTTTAGTAAGAACTTAGGAAGTTTAGCGGTGCAGTGAAACTGCAGCCGATGTGGTCTACGACCATGGGGAGACAGGTCTCTACACCCATGGTGTTAGAACCTTAGGATCTGTTCAGGAGGGAAGGTGATCCCTCGTGACCGTCAGATCTGGAAAAATGTGCGTAAGGATTGAAAATTCCTTTGGAAATGGCACCGGAGTGTGGAAATCGCGATACGCGAAGTCTCGAGGAAATATGAGTTGTCCATCTGAGGAGGACAGGTGGCAGCAATCGCAGAGTCGTTGAAGTTTCGAAGAGATCCAGGATTCGGGTCTCGCGAACGCGGAAGTTCGGAGGTTGAGAGGGGTCACTTTCGATTGCAGAAGTCGTGAAGTGCCGAGAGACGAGGTTCGTGTGGTCGCGTGGCAGAGCATAAGGTGGGACCCGCATGGTCGACGGGTGGACACGCGTTGCCGAGAGATAGGAGTCGACAATCCATTGAATTCTCGCATCTCGGGGGTTTGCGGAATAGGAGGGTGAAATCTCGACGGTTCAACCGACGAGGTTGCGAGGTTGCGAGGTTTCGAGTAGCGAAAGTCCGTCGAGGGAGGAGTCAGCTCAGCGTTGACCTATCATGTCTCGGAAGATTGCAACGGGAGGCACAAGAGTTCGACTCACACACTCACGAAGGTGCGAGTTGCGAGAGGTGATGACATTTAAGCCTAGCCTACGGTTACATGTGGAGAGGGCACTAACAAAGAAAAGAGCCATACCTTGTCACATCTCGGGTATCAGCGTTTAGAGGAATGAGTCGAAGGTTTTCGACTCACGAACTCGCGAGATCGCTAGTTATAAAAAAGGTGACTTGGGTTTCGTATATTTAACTGTCGGATCTTCATGGACCAAGATTCCGAAGTTCCAAAGTCCCAGAAATTACAGAGCCAGACAACTCAGAAAACTTTGTGAAGTTGAAATGTCTTTCGTTCTTGTTCGTATTAGTTATAAATGTTGTGGATTGTTCATGAAGTTTAATGGCCTGACAAAATTCGAATTCAATTGCACGGTGCGTGTGTAGAGTTCAATGAAGGCCAGAACTCCAGTTAATCAACGCCGAGTATGGAGTGGGGAAGAGTGCAGATTACCCCTAAAATGGAAGACGAACGAGAAGGAAAGGATGTTAACTTAGGAGTCGAAGGATCGAACTCTAATGGGCACGGAAAAGAGATGGATAAGGAAGAACATATGATGCAACTCATTGAAAGATTGTAGAAGGATGCCCAGGCTCGCCTAACTGATAGCCGAAAGCTCATGAAAATCCAGGATCGGCAGGGTGAATCCAATTTAAAAATGTTGAAGAGCCTGGAAAGAATAGAGAAGAAACTCGAGAAAGGAAGAGACTCAAGTACGACGGAGAGTCGCAGAAATCATGGGAGAAGAAGAAGATCGAGGAGTGGTAGCCGACATCACAGTTGCTCCCAAAAACATTCAGACATGGAGACACACAGCAGTTCGAGCCCGTCCCCTACCAGAAAACATCGGAAATCTGGAAGGGAAGAATTGAAAGGAGAGATGAACAAGATTAAACCTCCAACATTTGATGGAGAACATAAGAAGGAGGAAGATGTCGAGACATGGTTGCTTGGCATGAAGAAATACTTCCAATTGTAGAATTATTCCGCCCATGCAGAAGGAAGAATTGCAATGTACCAACTGAAAGGAAAAGCATCTATGTGGTGGGATTAGTTTGTGCAGGTGCAACACATCAGAGAGAAAGAGGTCACTTGGAAGGAATTTAAGAGATATTTCGAGAAGAAATACCTGACTAAAAGATACTATGACAGAAAGATGAAGGAGTTCTTCGAACTCAAGTTGGGAAGTACGACCATTGATGAGTATGAATGAAGTTTTCTGGAACTACTGAGGTATGTTTTATTCATCAAAGACGAGGCTGTCAAGATTTAGAGGTATCTGAGTGGGCTACCACCTTTCATGAGTGACAAGATTCAATATGACGATCCTAATACCATGGAAGAGACCATCAGAAAACCGAAATGTTTATATAAATAGCAAAGGGAAAAGCCTACCTTTCGAAAGGCTTGGGATGACCAGAAGAGGTTTAAGAAAGAACAGAGGCAGAAGGGAGACAAGACTTCCTTTTTCCGAAACAGTCGCCAAGGATAGCCATCATTGAGTGAGATGAGAAATGCCGAAGAGGGTGTACAAAGGCAGAGACTGACACCCATTCAATGTTGGGGATGTCAAGGAAACCACAAGTACAGAGATTGTCCCCATAAAAATGGTAAGGCAAGAACTGTACATATTGTTCAGCAAGCTGAAATAATGGAGGATATGGGCAGCAGAATGCCGAGAATCTACGCAGCCCTGGACAATAAGCAAGCGGAATTTCAATCGCACATGATTGAAGTGGAAGGTACGATCAACAACCGACCACTTGTTATTTTAATTGATTCAGGGGCTAGCCATAGTTATGTAGATCCTAGAGTGGTGGAAAG
>ML786883.1:219190-247352 GCA_009831015.1 Picea engelmannii | reverse complement strand
GAATTGAACATTCTGCCTTTAGGCTCATATGATTGCTTAATTGGGATGGACTGGTTGGACCAGCACCATGCCCTTCTGGATTGTCATAACAAGAGATTCACATGTCTGGACGAAGAGGGAAATCAGGTAACAGTCCAAGGAATTCCCAGAGCCGTGGCTGTTAGAGAAATCTCATCCATGCAGCTGAAGAAATGTTACCGGAAAGGCTGTCAATTATTTGCAGCCCGGGTGGAAGAAGTATTCCAAAATGTGGTCTCGAAATCTGGAAGACCACAGGGTGCTCAAAGAGTTTGAGGACATGTTTTAGGAGGTGCCTGGACTACCTCCGAAGAGGGACATCGATTTTTCTATAAATCTGATGCCTGGAGCAACTCCAATTTCAAAGGCTCCTTATAGAATGAGCACACTAGAGCTGAAAGAGTTGCAACTGCAGCTCGAAGAGCTACTAAAAAAAGGTTACGTTCGCCCCAGTGTGTCACCTTGGGGAGCCCTGGTCCTATTTGTGAAGAAGAAATATGGGACGTTGAGGTTGTGCATTGACTTTCGGCAGTTGAATAAAGTCACTGTCAAAAACAAGTATCCTCTGCCAAGGATTGATGATATTTTTGATCAGTTAAAGGATGCGAAAGTATTTTCAAAAATAGATCTGTGATCTGGATATCATCAAGTGAGGATAAAATATGAAGACATCAGCAAGACCACCTTCAGAACAAGGTATGGTCATTATGAATTTACAGTGGTGCCGTTTGGACTGTCCAAAGCGCCTGCTGTCTTCATGTGCTTAATGAATGGAGTGTTCAGGAATTATCTGGACAAGTTTGTCATAGTCTTCTTGGACGATATCTTGGTGTATTCCAAGACAGAGGAAGAACATGAAAAACACTTGAGAATGGTGCTGCAGGTGTTGAGAGAACACCAGCTGTACGCAAAACTGAGCAAGTGCTCATTTTACCAAAAGCAGATCCATTACTTGGGACACATTGTATCTGAGGAAGGGATCGCTGTGGATCCTGAAAAGGTACAGGCCATTCGAGAATGGCCAATGCCAAGGAATGTGACAGAAGTTAGATCTTTTATGGTTCTAGCAGGCTACTATAGGAGGTTTATAGCTGAATTCTCAAAGATAGCCCATTCTATCACTTCCTTGCAAAGAAAGGGGAAGAAGTTCCAGTGGACTGATAAATGTGAGAGCAGCTTCCAGCGATTGAAGCAACTACTCACTAGTGCTCCAATCCTGAGGATTGCAGATCCAAACAAGGATTATCTAGTGTGCACAGATGTGTGTAAGGAAGGGCTGGGAGGAGTTCTCAGCCAAGAAGGATTTGTAGTTTTCTATGAATCCCGTAAGTTGAAGGAATAGGAGAAGAATTACGCCACCCATGATTTGGAGCTGGCGGCAATCGTCCACACCTTGAGGAAATGGAGACATTACCTCATGGGCAAGAGATTCAAATTAAGAACAGACCACAACGGTCTGAAATATTTATTTGATCATCCAACCTTAAATGCCAGGCAAATTAGATGGCTGGAATTTCTGTGTGAATATGACTTTGATATCAAGCATATCAAAGGGAAAGAAAATAATGTGGCTAATGCACTCAGTAGAAAAGCACACGAATTACATGCTATAGCCATTAGCATGTACAGAACTGAGATTAAAGACATAATTCTAGAAGCTGCAAATGTTGATTTGCAGTACAAAAATCTTGTAGCAAAGCTACAGCAGCATGAGAGACCATAGACCAAGGAAAGTTACACCTTGGGAACTAATGGTTTACTTCTGCATAAGAACAGAGTATATGTACCCAATGTCCTAGAATTGAAGCTGACAATTCTAAAAGAGATGCATAACGTGACTTATGCTGGACATCCTGGATATCAAAAGACTGTGGCACCAGTCAAAAGCCATTATTTTTGGCCAGGTTTGAAGAAAGAAATTGTTGAATACATCACCAGATGTATGGAGTGCCAAAAGGTTAAGGCTGAGCATAGACACCCAGCAGGGTTGCTGCAACCTTTACCTATTCTTGAATGGAAATGGGACGTGGTAACAACGGACTTTATCACAGGATTGCCCAGAACAAGCAAGCAGCATGATTCAATCATGGTGGTAGTGGACAATCTTACTAAAGCTTCCCATTTTATTCCACTGAAAACCACCCACAGAGCAGCAGATGTTGCTGATATCTTTTTAAAAGAAGTTGCACGCTTGCATGGAATTCCTAAGACAATTGTGTCTGATAGAGACCCAAAATTCACTTTGAATTTCTGGAAAGGACTGTTCAAAGGATTCAGAACGAATCTGAACTTTATCACAGCATATCATCCCGAGTCTGATGGACAGACAGAGAGAGTAAACAGAGTAATAGAAGACATGCTGAGAATGTATGTGATGGATAAACCATCAAGGTGGGAAGACTACCTGCATCTGGTAGAATTTGCCTACAATAATGGGTATCATGCATCATTGAAGATGAGCCCATTCGAAGCACTTTATGGAAGAAAGTGCAACACTCCAGTGAGTTGGGATAATCCAGCTGACAGAGTAGTAGTTGGACCTAAACTACTCAAAGAGATGGAAGATCAAATGATAAAAATCAAACAAAATCTGAAAGCTTCCTAGGACAGGCAGAAAAGTTACGCTGATAGTAACAGAACCCATAGAGAATTTAAAGTGGGTGACCATGTTTTCCTGAAAGTGAAAACTAACAGGAGTTCCCTGAAATTGGGAAGTTGCGCCAAGTTGGCAGCAAGATTTTGTGGGCCATTCGAGATCCTGGAAAGGATTGGGCCAGTTGCATACTTGCTTGCATTACCTGCATCTATGACTGTACATAATGTGTTTCATGTTTCACTGCTTAAGAAATATGTACATGATGCTAATCATATTATCGATTGGACTGTGATTCAGGTGGAACCAGAAGGTGTCCTGCAAGTACTTCATGTACGCATATTGGACAGGAAAAGAAACCAGCTCCGGAATCGAGCTATAGAGCTTGTAAAGGTCCAATGGACCTGGTACGGTCCTGCGGACACGACATGGGAGCATGCAGATGTTATGCGGGCAGAGTACCCGCACCTTTTTCAAAATTTTGACGAACTTGCAGATGCGATGTAAAGTTGCACTGAGGATAGTGCAAAAATAAGGGGAGGGGGATTGTAGTGTCCCCAAGGCCGAGCCCCGTTACAGATCATGATATATGCAATGAATTGTAAATGTGTTCTATAGGTTGGTGAGCCAAGTTTTGTATAAGCTGGTAGGCTTATATGTGTTTGTTAGGCCATGGAGCCTAAGTGTTGAAGGCCAGAGCCTACTGATGTACTTGTATGTATGCAGATTTATTAATAAAATATAAACATCGCCAGGTGCAGACCGACCACGATGAATGAGTGAAGGGGGACTGAGCGTGCACAGAGTGGGCAAGGAACTAGGGGCTGGAAGGTGGGAAAGGGGATGAGTGTTGAGCCTGGGGGCTAAGCCTAGGGGCTTAGGCCTGGAATAATATTTTAATATTATTTCCTAAAAAAGCCATGTGCATATTATTTTATCCTAAGTTCCTAGCAAAAATGAAAGGGTGTACAGGGAGGCATGCGGATGGAACGCATGCAGTTTCCAGGGTGACAAATGTCCACCTTGACGCATGAAAATAAAACAGAAAACAATAGCCGTGGGGGGGAGCTCTGGCATTCCATTCGACCCGACTGCCCTGAGCAGGAGCGGTATGAGCCAGTCTGCAAGAGACCTCGTGTATGTATATTACAGGGAGGAAGCCTATGTTGGGTGCTGAAGAATGCGTGTTTACCCTTGTTCAGAGCCGTGGATTCTGTCTGTGAGAGAAAACCAGTGTGTGCATTCCCCAAATGAAATGTCCATGTCGATTTCGGGGAAGAGTCTCTGTTTTCCCAGGAAAAGCTGAGCAAGCTTGTGTGTGGAGCCCTGTTCTGAAATCTTGACCGAGAGAAAATCCTGTGACTGTTGAACTGGTTCTTGGGAAGAATGTTTCCATTTTCCCTGTGTTTGTTGTGGCGTGCAGTTCTGGACTGCGTGAGGCTTGTTGGCCTGTGAGAGACTCCCTCCAGGTGAGAGAGTGCGCAGAGGAAGGAGAGAGCTCCTGGAAGGAACCCTGTAGCTGCCACAGAACCCGGAGACTTCCGGTCCGGTCTGTTCCTGTAACCCAAGTTAAGGGAGACTGGCAGCCGAAGGACTGTCTAGGTGACAGAGAAGGTGCACTCTCCTGGGGTGGAACATGCATGTGGGGAATGAGTGTCTGTGGGCAGTGAGCGTGGGAGATTTATGGGAGAGCATTCTTCCTGGTGGTTGTGTGTGACTGAATTCCCTGTAACCTCAACCTGAGTCTGGATTCCTTGCCCTGGGGTGGAGCTCAGTCCCAGCTTGGGGGTGACCCACTATTGAGTTGAGGAGCAGTGCGGTCTACGGCTGGGAGGTTCGTGGAAGGCCTGCATTTGGTTGGTGGATTTCTCCACTGTTACAAGATAAGTGTTTAATTATATTTTTTACCACATTTTATCATGACTGTACTGGATCTATTATCATGATTTATGCTGTGTAAATGAATTATTGTTGAAAGCTATGGATTTTCTAATTATAACAATAACTATATGTTTATTCTGAGAATTAAAATGTATCTATTTGTTGTTACGCATGTGATTATACAATTCTGTATGTTTTATGTAAAAATCCATGTACATATTGGTTAGCGAGAGGTTTGAAAGCCTCGGTAGTGAAAAGTGATACTACAACTTTCAAGACTACTAGTCAGATGTCACAAGTTGTCAATATAGTCATTTGGTATGTGCAGCGCGCATAAAGTTAATAGAAGTTCAATCCAAAAAAAAAATTAAAAAATGGAAAATGTTCAAAGTCGATCATGAACGAATAATTGAAGATGGAATACAATTACGATGTTTTTAAACAAGTGGCACATGTACATTCCAGAATTTTTTATTTTTCATTGAAAGTACATTCCGGAATTTAATGACTTGTTTTGACTATTTTCAACCATATTTCCAAATAAGATATTTATAAAAAGGGTATATATAGAAAACTCTAGATCATTCTTAAAAAACATAGATAAAATATGGTTCAACCATATTTTATCTGTGTTTTTCAACCATTACAACAATCAAAATTATTTTATGAGCATTAGACCAATCAAAATTGAGTTTTATACCTCTTGTATTGTGAGTATTTTATTTTAAACTAAAAAATTGTTAAACACCATTTCCATTGAACACTTACTTTTTTCAATAGTATTTTTTTCCATTTTATTTTAATAATATTGATTCAAAACTTTGTTTAGGTGCTCTATAAAACCATCATGTATCGATATCGATCCTCCGATTAAGCCTGTGGAATAGAGGGAAGAAATAAAGAAAGAAAAGAATACAACTGCAATCAGTAATATAAATGCTTTGAAATCTCTATCACTGAGCTCATATATGTCCATCCATTTGATGAATTGTGTGAAATGTGTTCGGCCGAAAGCATATTTATACGATTTGGCGCGAAATGAAACGATATGACGTGTCTTTTCATTTTTTCCGACCGATGGAATTCGCTCAACACGCTTTCATCTGAAAGAAGGTTGTTTCAGCCGAAAACCTTGAAAACCGTTCTCTTTTGACGGTTTCCATTAAAAATTAGTCTTTCGGCTGAAATAATATTGTTTCGGCCGAAAACATGAAATTGAGACTGAAAACAAAAACTAGAGAATTGTTCGAATCTTACCTGAAATTTGGAGGTTGCAGACTCCTGGAAATACTGAGAATTTGGTTTCGAAAATGACACCATCATTTCCAAAATTGAATCTACTTTCAATTCATATAATTTGTTTTCATTTTCATTATTTTTACCTAATTTTATTTAATTTTTAAAAAAAATCACTACATAACATTTTCAACAAACATTATGATTTGGTGAAATGAAATATTAATGTCTCTAGAAATATACAGTGAAAATTTAGAAACAATATTCATCATCCTTAAACTGTTCTTTTCAAAAGGGTATATTTAGATTTTAATTTTAAGTAAAAATTAAGATAGATACAAGGTGTAGAAAAACATGTGTTTAAAATCTGCAATGTTTTCAGCTTGGTCAACTTAAAAAAATTCTAGAAATTATAATATTCATCCGTTAGATTCAAAATTATAGTCATAATAAAATAGAGTCTTTATGTATTGTTGCATTATATTTTGTTTATTAAAAACATAAGTTTAATAATAGATACATTTTTGTGGGAAAACATAACTCATTATCATTCCTTTCATGTTTAAGGAACACACTGTTAAACAATTTTCAAATTAAGATATCAAATCTTGATAAAAAAAAATTGAAAAATAGTCATTGGAAAGTTAACAAAATTCTTCCCAACTTTTGTTTTTATTGTAAAGTGAAATTCTAAATAAAAAATATACTTTTGTATGCCTGAAATTGAAGAAGTTGTGAAAATACAATTTGTTTTCTCATAAAACAAGCAAAAGTGTTACCCATCTTCATGATTTCACCCTATTGCATTAATTTAAAAAAAAGTTAAACATATTTTATATTTTCTATTGTAATAATATCTTGTTTCAAATTTTAACTCATTTCGATTTTTATTTTATTTTACGAGCATTATATAAATTAAAGCTGAATTGAACATCTCTTTTATTTTGAATATTTTTTTATTATTATTGTTCTCAAAATTAAAGAAAAGTTTAAAACATCTCTTTTATTTTGAGATTTTATTTTATTAAGGGTATATGAACTTTGAGGTGAATATCTCTTCTAGCTTTAGCATTTTTTTAATGACTACATGATAAGATTAAAGAAGAGTTGGTCATCTCTTCCATTTTAAGGTTTTATTTTATTGTCACGTCATTTTGAGCATTTTATTTTATCATTATCACACAAACCAAAAAAGAGATGAACATCTCTTCTATCTCAATATTTTATTGTATAAACATTACCTATAATTAATTTGGATCTCTTTTGTCTTGAGAATTTTGTTTTTATTACTATTACACCAATCAAAGAAGAGTTGAACATCTCTTCTATCCTAAATTTGAGAGCATTGACTTCTTTAAGTGGTAATTTTTTTTTTCATTTTTTAAATTAATATTCTAACAACTAAAAACAATTTAAACATCGTTTCCACTTGTTCTAATAACACTTTACTAATAATATCATATATATACCAATATCTCCATTCTAATTATTAAGTTGATTTACATTTAAAATTTGAAATTATTTAGAATCTTCATTTTAATAATTAAGTTGATTTTCATGTAAACGTATTTAGAAGTGTTAATCATTAGAATTAAATTGTAATTAATAGATATTTTCTCTAACAAGGTTAAGGAAATTAATACAACCTTGCCTAAAGTCAAGTGAATTAAATTGTAATTAATAGATCTCTTATCTAACAAAGTTAAGGAAATTAATACAACCTTGCCTAAAGTCAAGTGAAAACCCTTACAAAAATGTGGGTTTATGTGAATAGTATTAAACCATAGCCTGCAAATCGTTTTGCTAATGTAATTCCCTTTCATACATGTTATCTGAGTTGTACAAGGGGTATGTATTGTTCTTTGGCATGTCTAAAACACAATGCTTTAATGCATACCTCCTCCTTTGAATTCCACATTGGTTACCTTCTTCCAAAATAAAAAACAAGTTTTCTCAAAGGAAATTGGCACATCATGAAAAATTATTCTTTTTAGTACAGTTCATACCAGCATAGATTTTGCAAGTTTAAAGTGTTTTCTACTACCATATATTCTCAAATAAGTTTTGCATGGTTTAACATGTTGTCTACTATCATATATTCTTAAATAGATATGCAATGTTACAATCTTGTATGTTTGGCAGTTGAATTTTTTATTGTCTATTTATTGAGTTTGCATATTCTCAAATAGATAAATAACAGTTCATATTCTTGTATTATTTCACTTTAATTTTTTCTTTTCATTTATTTAGCAGATCTCATATGCCTATCTTTCCTTTAGTTTTTTTATTAGTTAAGTGCATCTATGTAACCAATTTATTTAACATCTCATATGCCTATCTTTCCTTTAGTTTTTTTATTAGTTAAGTGCATCTATGTAACCAATTTATTTAACATATCTCATATGCATATCTTTCCTTTAGTTGTTTTTTATTAGTTAAGTGCATCTATATAACCAATTTATTTAATAGATCTCATATGCCTATCTTTCATTTAGTTTTTCCTTTAGTTTTTTTATTGGTTAAGTGCAGATCTATGATCTCATATGCCTAGCTTTCCTTTAGTTTCTTTTATTAGTTAAATGCATATATATAACCAATTTATTTAACATATCTCATATGTCGATCTTTCCTTTAGTTTTTTTCATTAGTTAAGTGCATCTATGTAACCAATTTATTTAACATATCTCATATGCCTATCTTTCATTTAGTTTTTCCTTTAGTTTTTTTATTAGTTAAGTACATCTATGATCTCATATGCCTATCTTTCCTTTAGTTTTTTTATTAGTTAAGTGCATCTATGTAACCAATTTATTTAGCAGATCTCATATGCCTATCTTTCCTTTAGTTTTTTTTATTGCATCTATGTAACCAATAGGGTCATTAGTAACTAGAAAATAAAATAAAAAAATAATATATATATATATATATATATTAATCTGTTAAATTATTCTGCCAAAATTATTTGATGATATCTCAATAGAATCATATTTTTACAATCCACAGTGAACATAAACTGAAACATTTAAATTAATACATAGCATAAAAGTATTTAAAAGTTTTATTCTTAATTTAATGCATTGTAAAAAGGAGAATATACAAAACATTAGTTCATTACTAGTTAACTTTGCCACTTTTTTTCCATTAACTTTAAGAAATCAAATATGAGACAATAAATTGCTATTTTGAATTACAAAATTATATATATATATATATATATATATATATATATACCAAAGTCTGAATAGTTACACTGTAAAATACATAAGTTCTACATCCATTTTAGGATGATAACAAAAACTAAGACATTTAACTCCAAAATTTTGGACTCTAAGCCATCACTTCATACCTACAATTCAAAACTGCAAAAAGAACAGAATTCAAAAATTAAAAATTTACAATTCAAACATGCAAAATAATACAGAATTCAAAAATTGTGATTAAAACAAAATTGACATACATACCAAAAGAGTTAAGTCTCATCCTCCAACATACTATTTCCCACAAAATATATTGTAAACATATTTTCCACCAAATATAATTTAGACATCTGTAACAATAAAAAACAATAATAAAAAAATAAATAACACATATTAGCATATATACTGTAACTAAATATTAAATAAAACAATAAGAAATAATATCATACGTAACCATAGTGAAACATATTTAAGATAGTTACTCTCCAATTAAGAGTACATATTTTAAACAATTTGTAAATCTTATCTAAAATCTTAAAAAAATTTAAAGAGAAAAATTATGTTCTTGGTAAAAAAAATTGTGAGTTAGAGTTAGATAATAATCTGAAAATAAATATAGAACTGTGTATGAAGAAAGTTCACAAATTTTCATATTAAGATATTATTCCAATGAAATACTTATCTCCTTGTGGATAAAGTCTCAAATACTTCAGGTGAAATTCTCCTTATGGATAAAGTCTCAAATACTTCAGGTGAAATTCTCCTTATGGATAAGGTCTCAAATCCTTCAGGTAAAATTCTCATCCTGGGTGATGTTATTGTGTTCTTGGAAAAAAAATTGTGAATTAGAGTTAGATAATAATCTGAAAATAAATATAGAACTGTGTATGAAGAAAATTCACAAATCTCCATATTAATTCATTCTTCCAATGAAATACTTATCTCCTTGTGGATAAAGTCCAAAACCCTTTAGGTGAAATTATCCTTGTGGATAAGGTCCCAACTCCTTCAGAAATTCTCATCCTAGGTGATGTTATTTGATCATATTTACACAACAATAAAATACTAATCTCCTCAACAGTTAAATACTTCTCTCTTCTTCTGTAGTGGTCATATAATCAAATTGCATGATGCCATTTCAAACTAAAGGACTCATAAATCTCCATATTAAGTCATTCTTCCAAAAAACTACTTATTATCTAAAAAAGTTCGCAAATATCCATTTTAAAAACCATTCTTCTGGAAAATACTTATCTCCTCTTTTTGTGGTGGAATAGATGTTCTCATATAATCTTGCATATACATGAAGAAAACACAAATATGCACATGTATATTAAGTCATTATTCAAAAACCATTTATATGAGATGTATTCATATTAGATATAATGAAATTCTCTTTGAAATTATGTGTGAGTGAGCTCACATATATGATAGGTGTGAGCTAGCTCACATATACAATATGTCTGAGCTTATTTGTAAATCTAATTGAATGTTGGGTTTTGTGATTAGTAATCAATTTAGTTAAGAGTTTGACAATACCCTGGCAAGAAGAAATTCACTTCGTTGTATGTAGAAAAAATAAATGTCCATACTACGCCATTCTTGGACAAGAAAGCAAAGAATGCAATCGAAGAAAATTTAGAAACTTTCTCTTTTATGATGTGGGATAGAGTCTGTTCTCAAATATTCAAATGTTCAAAAAAGCAACAAGCAAGGGGATTCATTAAAAATTCTCTATGGTTGGATCCACTAAAAAAATGTATTAGAACATTTCTTTAATATTCCTTAAAAGTTCCCTATGGTTGGATCCATAAAGACCATATATAATGCAATGCATTAGAATCCTGTTGGCAGCAATAATATAATTTCTATTGTTTGTAAGTTGCCTACACAGGGTCTCTAAATTTTCATTACCCGTCATGAGCATTCTCACTAAACAACACTTGTCACTTGTCGCTTTTTACATATCTTCTTTTCGATTTTTGTTTTCATGACTGTAAGCATGAAAACTCGCGGCTGGAATTGACATTTTGTTTTGATTTGTGATTAAAGGAAGACTGCTCATGTGGTTTATTATAGAATTGTCATATTTTTTGCTATGCACATGATTGTTCTCCTTGTTTATAACCCCTTGGTTCTAAACATGCCTTGGTTGCACAAGTGAAAGACCTCTATTCATTAATATTTAATTAATATTGATGGAGTTTTGATTCATGAAACTTTGAATTATTCCATTGTTATTCAATGCACTTACCTTTGTGATCAAACTATGAATGTGCATATTTTGGTTTTAAAGTGTTATGATCCTAGTACGTACCAAATGCCAAGGTGGCATACGGAGTACAGCATGCCATTACTCTTCTGCATGGTCTCGGGCTTCATGATTTTGCTCCCACACATGGTGATTAACGCCTCTGCCTACCGTTTGAACTGTCATAGAATTGTTTTGTTGAGGCTCGGGGCTATGGCTCTATGGATTTTTATCAAACCCTACCTGTGAGTTCTGTGTTGATTCCCTTCTGTTCGCCATGGCTCCAGTGGTAAGGATCGAGCCCAATGGCATCCAAACCTTACTATCATATGATAATGCCAGGGACGATTTAGAAAGGAACGATTGGCATTCGTTCATCGAAAAGTTTAAGGGTTTCAATCTGAGAGTTGCCCAAGAATTTGCCTTAACCTTCGATGGCTACAGGGAAAAGATAGGTGACGTGAAATTAGAAGTAACAGAAGAGTTTTTAAGCCAAGCCATGGGTTTACCAACTGTCGGGCAAAAATGGTTCAAGAATGAAAAAGTTGAAGAGTCTCCTAGACTTTGATGTTCACCTCATGGAAAATTACTAGTTGTGATCGAAGTATGTCAGTCTCATCCTTAAAACCTAGGTGGCATGATCTACTTGCTATTGTGAAACAGTTCATTACATGTGAAGGAAGATTCGGGTTAGTTTTCCTGTATCATCTGCGCTTGCTTATCAATTTCATTGGCTTCCTGTTGAATATACACTACTTCCTGCTTAGAAGTCTGTACAAGATGGGAAAACGGTTTAAGAAACAGAGGTCTGATTCGAGTTTATTACATCATGGTTTGATTAAACTTATCCTTGTGCATCAGTTGCAATTACAAAAAGATTGTTGGGATGCATTTATTTTATGAAATGGCTTTGGCAACAGTGAGTTGGGACAGGTTGATAAGTCGGTTATCATAGAAACACTTGTGAAACCTACCGCCTCTCCTCCACCGCTCCTGCCCTGTGATCTTGCCCTTAATAATGAACCCTCAACCTACCCTGATGTTACTCAACTGGACAATCAACTGGGTTCGCACCCAAAGAGTTGCACTAAAACTGTTAAAAAAACCACAGGGAAGAAGCTAAAGGGTAGCGTCGATGTTAATTACAAGAATAAAAGGGCTGGTCGTTTGATTTCACAATGTGCTTGAAATAAATTCAAACCCTGTGTAGACACAAACAACACAATTGAATTAAGTGAAGACTCAGATTCAAAAATTGAGAGGTTTTTGACTGAGGAAGATCCCATGTCATACAGACTCTATCCTGACACACCCTATGACTATGTAAACAACCTGCCTCCATGTCTAAAAGGTAACCCAGAATTCTCGAGCATTCAACTCTGTGATGATTCTCCAACCCTTAATGTTGTTAGTGCCAATGCACAGTCCCTACAGCCACAGTGTGATGAGTGTCGATGCTGGATCGACAGGTATTATACGGATGTGCCTTTGCTACAGTCTCAGCTTAAATCTTTAAAAAACCAAGTGGATTTGTTGACAAACGAGAACAGTAGACTCCAATACATAACTCAAGCAAAGGAGAAACACCTAAAAACTACAGGATCTGTCATTTTTAAGAATGTAGAGGCAGCAACAACAATCGTAAACTCCAAGATTGCTTGATATGTTTTAATTCCATGATTTGAGGTATGATCTTTTCAAATTTTAGCATGATTTTGTCACTCTCAAGTTAGTATATACGTTTTGATTGAATACATTATCTTTCTTATAAAGATTAATTTGTTTTGTTTATTGAATAAAATATTATTGTAGTTGTTATTATAACTAGCTACAGAATCGTAAGATTCTGTGGCCAGTTAAAAAAATTTGAATTGCTTGATTTGACAATTGAAAACATATCTAAAATCTTCCCATTTTCATTTGTTTTCAGGAACCCATGATTTCCAAGGAGATATGAGGCATTGTTGACATCTCCCAGCCATATCAACTTTGTGTTTTTAGTAAATAGATTAGACTCTTGATAGTTTTGATATCTAGTAAAATCAGGGAGGTTGCATCCCCCATATTTTTGGAACAGACTTGATATTATCAACAGGAAACATTTTGTTCCTGGAACCTATATAAGCATGCTATTTTGTAAACATGGATCATCTCATCCTGGGGAAAGACTATGGATTTTTCATTTACAAACTTGAATGGAATATAATACTTGTCACAGCTTTAGCTTTTCCGTATTGTGTTTTTATTCAAGTCATGTTTATTTCAATTTGTAAATATATTATGATTGATTTCGCTGTCATGGTTTACTACAAGTTGATAGAATAAAAGTTTATATATTATCCATGTTTCATGTTTCAGATTTAACACACAGTAATCATTCGTTCAATTTGAATTAAGAGGTTTATCTCTAATTTCGATCAAACGTTTATACGCAAGTTGTCATAGGAAGAATAATCTTATTGTGGTTGCTTGTAAGATTATAAGGTTACCGTGACTGCATCTATTATATGTTCTGTTGTTATGATTTAAACTTCATCATTGCTGCTTCACATTTATTAGCAGCAGTTTAAGGATCTATCGCAGGTTTACCTCGTTAGATAAGGTGACTGGATGCCACACATTGAATAGATATTGGATGCAACAACAGGTCAGCTGGTTATTTCATTTCATTAGCATAATAAATATAGAAGTTACATGTAGTTAAAACACTTTTTACAATATGTTGTTTCATTTGTTTAATTAGACAGTTTGATATTCGATTTTTTGTATATAAACATTATAAGAAAACAAATCAAAAAGATTATGTAATAACTTTACTGTTGTTTAAAAAAAAACAATTTACATTTGATTTTCACGGATTTAGATTAAAATTCGTATTTTGTACATATTATATATATATTAGAAATAGAATTATTTGTATATATTGTACATATGATAAGTAGAGTTATTTTATAAGTATTAGTTAGTTAAACTATAAATATATATTAGACGTATATATAGTTTTCAGCGATTGTTATTTATTAAGTTATTGCATTTCCTTTAGTTTAGTTTTTCACTTTCTTTAGGACTTAGATCGGCCAACGGAGCCGCTAAACCTGTTGGAGTGGATTAATCCAAACGGCTTGGGTTAATTAGACAACCCCGGACCGGATTCACTCCTCCAGTTAACGAGCGATCAATTTCGTCAATCAACAAATGACACTAGAAGGAGGGCCTGAAAGCTATTAATGACATGAGGAGGTCATAAGACTCCTCCCCCACCTACCCGCTCACCTATAGTAACTAGAAGTCGTTCAGATGACAACATTGTCCCTCAAACAACAACCACATCTGTAAGGTAGCTAGAGAGGTAGTGGGGGGGCCCAGAGGGCCCATAGTGATAATAGTGGAGGTCATTCAATGTAAGGTGGACTAGGTCCACTATATTATTAAATAAGTCCCACTATTGTAGTTAGATATAATAAATGGGTAATTAGATATAATAGATGTAAGAGGACTTCTTAGAAGCTTCTACTTCTAGAAGATTCCTCCTTTAGAATGTTCTTAGGTGATGGTAGCACTATATAAAGGGGTTCAAGAAATGTAATGAGACATGAAGAGAAGTATTGTATTTGGAGTAGTAGCTCAATAGGAGGATGCCCCCTTGAAGAGGCAAGTGAACATGAGAGGATCCCTTCCATAATAGGATCCATTGTATGGTGTTGCCCTACCTCAAGGGTTTGATATAATAAAGTTATGTTTTTCTATATTGTTCTTCTATATCTGTTGTGGTGATTTTGTGTTCAGTCTTAGGCTCTTAACAATTGGTATCAGAGCACTTTCCTTGTCCAAAGAAGAAAATATGTGTTTTCTCTTTTTTGCATAATTTTTTCTAGGGAAGAAAAAGAGGCCGGCGCACTTCAGGTTTAGATATAGATATTTACAAGATGAATTTGGAAAAACAAATTGGGTATTTAAATTCCTCTCGGAAAAATACCCAATTTCAAAAAACAAATCAGCTGAAACGGAGTTCGGGAAGTAAAGTTATGAGCATTTTAAATTCAATAGTTTTTCAGGGTTTTTCCGGAAAAAGCCGCAATTTGCTGTTGTAACTTATTGTTCTATTTTTGGGGGTTTTTCATAGCAAGATGTATTTTACAGGGAAATGTGATGGCCCTAGTATTGAATCATTCATTAAATAAATAAAATCGGCATGGGAAGATACTTGGCCCCATTGGGTAGATCTCAAATTGCAAGGTGATGCTGCCATTTGGTGGAAATCGCTTGATTATAAGGAGATGATGAGACTCTCCAATGTAGAATTTGAAAAAATATTGTTAGACAAGTGGTCTCATGGATAAAATAAGGATAAAGAGAGAGCCAAGAGTTTGTTTTCATGTGAAAAATCTATATTACAGGTTCATGGCTGTATTCATAAAGAAAATGTCGTTGTTTCTATTAACCCTAGTTGCATGCATAATTTTATCAATGTTCAGTTGGTTAATAGATTGCAAGTTCCAATAAAGAATATTCAAAGCACACATGTTGAGGGTGAAAATGTTCAAATTTTTAAATATTTTAATATTACCATGGATAAACATGTGTTGCATTCATATTTTTATGGTATGGATATGGATAAAGTGGATATTGTTTTGGGATATCCTTGGATAGAATCAGTGGGTACCATTAATATTAATGTGCAAAAGAAGTTTTTAAAGTTGTGGTACAAGAAAAAGAAAATCACATTGCAGGATGTGTCTCTTATTAAGAAAGATGGAACCATGGCGACTAGCAAAGAAGTTATTTCCCAGTCTAAAGTTGAATCAAAGGCAGAGTCTACAGAAGGAGATGAAGCAAAACTACAAGAAGGACATAATCAGAAAGCTAAGGAGGTCATTGACTCAAAGGCACAAAGTGTTGCAGATTTGAAGAAAAAAGAACAAATTCCTACAGTTGTTGTATATCGCCATCCACATCATATAGAGATGAAAAAGTCATCAAGGCAAGGGCATGTGCATGAACACATTTATGCACCAGCAGGGCACCAGATAGGAAACCGATCAAGAGGTGCATGGAGGACTACCAACACTACGAGAAGAGCTCAAGCTACAGAAAAAATCCCATGGCAACCCCGACATGATGCAGAGAAAGATAAGGGTGGAAAGGTAGCAGATAGACATCATGTTTGACTTCCATTGGGATGGATGGATGGTCATACTTGGTACCAGTTGGCTACATTGCTTAGTTGGTCATATTGTATGGTTTCTTCTCATGTTTCGAGGACGAAACATGTGAAGGGGGATGGAATGTAGTATACCTAGGGAGGTAATATGGGGTACCTAGGGAGGTACCCAATGGGAATGTAGTTATGTGTTATTAGTGGAAGTCAATTAATATATGGAAATGTGGTCATTCAATGTAAGGTGGACTAGGTCCACTATATTAATAAAGGCTCACTATGGTAGTTGGATGTAATAAATGAGAGAAGGCTCTCTAGAAGGTTCCTAGGAGATAGGGAGAGCTATATAAAGAAGTATAGGAAATGTAATAAAACATAGTGAAGAATATTGTGATTGTATAAGCAAGGATTTCTTGAGGAGTTTTATCCTTCCATAAGGATTAATATATGGTGTTACCCTACCTCAAGGGTTTTCTCTATTTCTTGTGTTCATGTTATAGTGAATGGTTTATGATTTATTCTTGGTTATTTATGAAGTATATTTACAGATCTGGTATAGGTACTTAACAACATCAAACAACGATCTACGGATCACAATTGAACCAGTAACTCCAAATCCTACGGGTGGTGACATACAAGATATTGTTCGAAAATCTCTCATAAGAACGCACAGTGCCTTAGACCGAATAAGACAACCAAACCAACCTTTGAATCAACCATTAGACTTCTCTGATATCAGAGAAAAACTTGGAGGTATTGACCTTACCTTAAACCCTACAGATCCAATCCTCACTCCTGCAGTAGGAGGATCTGGTATTCCACCGTCACCACCCCCTTCATCTCCTTCTTCTTCTGGAGAACAATCCTTAGACGAAGGAATCTCAGCCTTCGACACCACCCACACCAATGGCCAATGCAAACAATCTCGCCAGACCCTGGCTCAACCAAGATGCAGTGACCATACCTGGGCCTCAACATCCTTTACCCAAACACCCAGAGAAATGGCTCCCTGAATTTGACCCAGACTCCAAACAGATCGCTAAAGATCACATCAAATTTTTTATGTTAGCCATTAGACTCCGTAGTGTTGAGAACGAAGACGTATTCTGTAGATTGTTTCCATACACCTTTGAAGGCAATGCCTCTACTTGGTACTTTTCCCAACAGCCCCACACCATCATGTCATGGGAGAAATTTGAATCATGTTTCCTTGAGAAGTTCGGAGACGACAAGTCTCCTGAAGTTCTAGTTATGGAGCTTTCTAGTCTGAAAATGAACCCCAAAGAAAATATCAAAGACTTTAATCAAAGGTTCTTGACACTAAAGAACCGAATCCCCACAGATTCGATGCCTGCCTAGAATATTATAGTCGCATACTACACGAAAGCCTTACATCAAAACATAGCCATTTGGGTAAAGAGATCCAAGAAAGCCACGTTGTTAGAAGCCTTCGAAGAGGCTAGTCAGATCAAGAAAGACATTCTCAGTTTAAAAAACACTGCCAACAATGAGATAGAGACTAGTTCATCTTCCAAAAAGAAAATCGAAATCCTTCCTAGACCTTCCCAAAACAAATCTCAACCTGAGAGTTCGGATTTAGAAAACTTAAAAAAAGTCATTCAAAAATTGTCCAACCAAGTTATACATTTGAAAAGGCCGGTTGAAGAAGCTTCTTCAAGCAAAGGGCCTTACAAACCCCCTTTTAGGAAGCCTTTTCCCACCAACCGACCTAATTCAAATACTGAAGGCCTAAATCTAGAAAGCCTGCAATTTGCTATTCAAACGATCCTAGAAGCACACGATAACTTGATTCCTCCCGAGATTCCTGAAGAAGTAGCTGAACAAGAGACGGTAAAAGAAGATGAATCCTCTCTGAATATTTTCGAACATTTTTCGGATAGCATTTTTCAAGCTAATTTCGAAACACTGCATCCTTACAATACTGGGAGCAAGACATCAAATAAGCCTTCTTCTGAAATCACTACGACTTTGCCTCCAAAACAGTCTAAATCGACTGAGACTAAACAGAATTCAGTAAACCCAAGTTTAGATTATGATTTGGTTGAGGATCTAGAAAAGCTTAGGGCTAACATTTATGTTTATGAATTATTGAAATTCCCTTTTCTTCTACAAAAAAATGTTGCAGAATATTGTAGAGAATAGCAAAAATACCAATCCGAACAGTAACAAAGGTGTTCAAAACAACCCCAAAATTCGTCAGAAGGCCTCCACCAAAACTACATCCAAGCCTCATGATAAAAGAGACCTTCCTGTAAATAATGTAACAAATGTAGATAAACAAATTTTAGATACTGCGAGTAAAAAACAACAAACTTCCATTGTTAATACTCACAGAAATGTCCCTCCATTTTTGTTTACTTTTGAAATTTTCAATAGGAATGTACATAATTGTATGGTAGATTCAGGTGCGTCATCTAACGTAATGCGTTGGTCTATCTGTCAAAAGATTAATGCCGAAGTTCAACCATCCAACTTGAAAATTATCCAGCTTGATTGAACTAGTGTTAAAGTGATAGGTGAATTAAGAAATGTGCTTATAAGATTGTCGTCTAATCCTAAAGTTCATCAAGTGATTGATATTATTGTTGTAGATATCCCAGAAGTTTATGGTTTGTTTTTAAGTAGAGATTGGTCAGAACAATTACATGGCTACTTTGCAACGGATTAGTCTCACTTGTGGCTTCACGAGAATGGAAAGCCCAAAAGAATCAAGGTAAATCGTGAACATTATCTGAAGTTCACGGTGACTGATTTAAATGATCCCTATGAACCATTCACTCCTCCTGCCGATTCGCCCGAAATACAAGGGATGGATACTTTTTTCAGTAATTTCATGGCCGAAACTTCTACTATCACTAACCCAGAACAACAGTCTGAAATTTTGACATATACGCAGCCAACAGCTTCCTCTAAGTGGTCACATGCAACCGACGAAAATCAAATATGGTCTCTGTACTTTGATGGGTCAAAATCTAGGGAAGGAGCTGGTGCTGGTTGCGTGCTCATCGACCCGGCAGGTAACAAAACTATGATTGCTTTCCGATTAAAATTCAAATGTACAAACAATACAGCCGAATATGAGGCACTCCTTCAAGGCCTCAGAAAAGCATTAGATTTAAACATTCAAAATTTGATTGTCTTTGGTGATTCAGAAATCGTGGTTAGACAGGTAAAAATTTCTATCCACTGTTTATCCCCACACCTTAAAAGCTATCAAACTGAGGTATGGAATTTGATGAACAAGTTTTCCGCATTTAACATAAATTATATTCCTAGATTGAATAATTCGGAAGCTGATTTGTTAGCTAACGTCACTTCAAAAATTTTTCCTGCAGAAGGCTTATCTCCAAATGCATTTTTCGTCGAACTGTTGTTCAGACCTTCCATCCCAGACAACATCACGAATTGGAGAGTCTTCGATGACGATCAATAGATTATAAGTTTTCTGCATATGGAAGAAACTTTCCAGGGCGCGGTGATCGACGAAGGTACCCATGACGAAAATCTTCGTGACTTTATGGTAATACCAGATCTGAGATCTCCAGAATCTTCATCAGACATGGTAAACTCTATCTCGAAATCTATGGTTAGATTAGAAACATTTTATGATCTTCACGACAAGTTCAAAAAATCTGTGAACTGTAAAATGAATAGTTACTCCTTGATGCATGAAAAAGTAAATTTGGGAACTAATGACAATCCACAGTGCATTAATTTAGGGTTGGGATGTTCTGAGCAAGAAAAAGTAGCATTTGCTAAGTTTTTTAAGGAATTCAAAGATGTTTTTGCTTGGACGTACAACGACCTAAAAACCTTTGATCTTAACATCACACAACACGTTATTCCCATGAAACCCCAAACCCAACCTTTTCAACAAAAGTTATGGAAAATGCACCCAAAACTCAAACCAACGGTCAAGAAGGAATTAAACAAACTCCTGAATGCTAAGATAATTTTCCTAGTTAGGCACACACAATGGGTCTCTAATCTTGTCCCTGTCAGAAAGAAGAGTGGTGAAATATGACTATGTGTCGATTTTCGAAATCTTAACCGAGCGTCTGATAAAGACAACTACCCTATCCCTCCCATGGAACAGATCCTTCAACAGGTATCTGGTTCTAAAAGATTATTGTTGCTGGATGGTTTTTCAGGGTACAACCAAGTCCTTATGTCTCCTCCAGACCAACTCAAAACTACCTTCCGCACTCCATGGGGCACCTACGCTTATAAAAAGATGCCCTTTGGAATCATAAACGCTGGTGCCACTTTCCAGAGAGTGATGGACATCGCTTTCCGAGGCTTAATCAATCAATCTGTAGTAATTTACCTAGATGACGTCACTATCTTCTTGAAAAATAAATAAGATCATCTAGCTCATTTAAGATCCGTTCTACAGCGATGTCGTAAGTACGACATTTCTTTGAATCCTAAAAAATCTATCTTCACAGTAGAACAAGGTAAGCTCCTCGGATTCATTATATCGAGTGAAGGGATGATTATCGACCCTGAAAGAACTCAATTCATTTCGAAACTGCCCCCTCCCTCGTCAAAAAATTCCATGCAGTCCTTCTTAGGATAGATAAACTTTGTTAGGAGATTTGTACCCAGCTTTTCGGAAATGGTGAGACCATTACAAAACCTAATAAAAAAAGATGTACAGTACCATTGGGGACCTTTAGAAAGTCAGGCTTTTGATTCAATAAAAAAAGGCCATAATAGACGCTCCTTCTCTAATGAGCCCCGACTTTTCGCAAGACTTCACCCTCTACACGTTTGCATCCGACTGATCCTACGCTGCTGTCCTAACTCAAAAGAACGTTGAAAAAATGAAGTCCCAATCGCCTTTATGGGTTCAACCTTCAAGGGGGCGGAACTTAATTACCCAGTAGTAGATCAGCAAGCCTATGCTATTTTCAAAGCAGTAAATCACTTCTGATCTTATCTATTTAAATCTAGGATGAAAATCATTGTCCCTTACCCGACTGTCAGAAATCTGTTAGTACAGAAAGAACTAGGCGAAAAAAGGGCAAACTGGGTCACATCCTTGCAAGATTATGACATAGAAATCACCCCAGCACAAATTGTAAGAGGCCAAGGTTTATGAAAATTGGTCGTTGATTTAGCTGTAGGACAGCAAGAGGAAAATGATATGTTAAATCCAGGACAACACTATCAAAATCAAATATGTTGTTCACAAAACCCTGTTAGTGCCTGGTACGATGACATAAAATTTTGTCTTATACACGGATCAGCTCCCCGTCACATTGATCCCACAAAAAGGAGAGCACTAAGATTAAAATTTGCTTCTTTTCATCAGATTAATGGTATTTTGTTTCGTCAAAATTTTGATGGAGTACTAATGCGTTGTCTTGAGAAAGATGAAGCAGAAAAAGTCTTATTAGAATTGCATGCAGGAGAAGCTGGTGGGCATTTTGGTAGAGACACCAATGCCCATTAAGTATTAGGAACAGGTTATTACTGGCCTACCCTTTTTAAATATGCTCATGCTTTATGTCACAAGTGTGTGATTTGTCAAAAAGCATCCGGACGGATACATAAACTAGCTTTTCCTTTGCAACCAGTTTCGGTAGACTCCCCTTTTCAGCAGTGGGGTCTGGATATTATAGGACCAATCAATCTGACATCCTCGCAGCAGCATAAATATATCATAAAAACCATAGATTACTTCACCAGGTGGTCCGAGGCTGCCCCATTAAAAGATGTAAATACCACTCAGGTAATATCCTTCCCGAATTCAAATATTATTACTCGTTTCGGTATCCCAGAATGCCTGGTATTTGATAATGCTTCGTATTTTTCGTCTCTTGAAATGAGTGATTTATCTCTAGAAAAATGAATTAAATTAAAGTACTCTGCCAGCTATTACCCCCAAGGCAACGGTTTGGCAGAATTGACTAATAAAAATCTGATCAAAATTATCAAGAGAAAGGTCTCCGAAAACCATAAAAATTGGCATAACGCATTGTTAAACGCAATCTGGGTTGATAGAGTAACCCCTAAAACTATTGTGGGTAACTCACCTTTCTTTCTCGTTTATGGAAGGGAGGCTATTCTTCCACCACATGTCCTTCTTCCATCTCTACAATTATCGCAGAAAGTACAGGAAGAAGACTGTCCCCCTTTGGAGAGTCGAATTAACGCTTTGTTAAAATTATAAGAAGTGAGGGCTCAAGCAAAACGGAAATTGGATCAACATCAACTCATTGTTAAAAACTGGCTTGATTCCAATTCTGCCTCTGACAAAAATTTTGAGGTAGGTGACCTTGTCCTAAAATGGGACAAACCTCATGAGGGAAAAGGAGAGCATACTAAGTTTCAGAACTTGTGGTTGGGACCATTTTTAATTGCTGAGAAATTGGGTCCCAGTTCCTTCCAATTACAGAATTTAGAGGGGCAGTCAGACACCTTTCCGGTGAATGGCCAAGCTCTAAAAAGATACTTTTCCTGATGACGCTCCCATACATACTCTGTAAATATTTTATGTTTTGTTTGTTGTTTGTTTTTCTTTGATGGTTTGTTTTGATTTTTCCTTTATGCTTATCAGTCTTTCTTTTTGAAACACACATGCCTGCATCACGGGCTAGCTCAGACAAAGAGAACAGAAAAAGTTCCTCTCCAAAATTACTGTTGAAAGTTGTTTAAACATCAATTGTGGTATTTTTCTGAGTTTGCAGCCATGTTGAAGATTACTTGTTGTTTGAAAAGCGTTTCTTGATTTCAATTTGCAACTGAAGGTATTCACGATCATCCATAAAAATTCTTTTTACGTTGTCCCTGTTCCTTAAGAGAACAACTCAAAGATGTCTCCCTTCTCTTGAAAGTCGGTTTTATTAACAAACTATTTCTAAATCTTGACGAAGGACAGCTAAGAAATTTCTTCAAGGTCTGTGACTTACTAAGATGTGTCCAAAAACTAGAATTTTCAGCGTTACCCTGCTCTATTAAATATCTTTAAAACTAAATAAACCCTCAGAGAGCTATGGGAAGTGCTTGTAAACCTGTCGAGATACTGAACAGGTCTACTGGCAGCGGGTAAATGCATGCATGATGCCAAGATAACTTAGCTGGGGTACTGAACAGGCCCACTGGTAGTGAAGCAATGTCAGGTATAAGAAAATTCTCAGATATGGATTATGTTTTGACCTTAAATGTCCTTTGTTCTAATCTGGAACTTCTTGACAAGATACAGATATCAGAGTGGGTTAATTGACATCCCTGTCGAGGCTATGGACGCCTGCTGGAAGTAGCAGATCTATCAACAGTATTGAATATTTTAACTTTAATATCGTGACTCTCTTCTATTAAGATTGTTGTCAGTTTCCGTCTCTTTAAAAATAACAGTGGTCTGAAAAATGGAATGCATTATAATTGTTTACGATGTTTAGACAGCTTTTTGGTTGTTTTCAATTCAATTTTTTTTTCTAATTATCCTAATCTGAACTCGTTCATTTGGCAGAGATAACTGCTTCTCCCAGCATGTCTCCATTGTTGGCAACAATAATATAATTTCTATTGTTTGTAAGCTGCCTACACAGGGTCTCTAAATTTTCATTACCCGTCATGCGCATTCTCACTAAACGACACTTGTCACTTGTCTCTTTTTACATATCTTCTTTTCAATTTTTGTTTTCATGACTGTAAGCATGAAAACTCATGGCTAGAATTGACATTTTGTTTTGATTTGTGATTAAAGGAAGACTGCTCATGTGGTTTATTATAGAATTGTCATATTTTTTGCTATGAACATGATTGTTCTCCTTGTTTATAACCCCTTCGTTCTAAACATGCCTTGGTTGCACAAGTGAAATACCTCTATTCATTAATATTTAATTGATATTGATGGAGTTTTGATTCATGAAACTTTGAATTATTCCATTGTTATTCGATGCACTTACCTTTGTGATCAAACTATGAATCCACATATTTTGGTTTTAAAGTGTTTTGATCCTAGTACGTACCCAATGCCAAGGTGGCATACGGAGTACAACATGCCATTACTCTTCTGTGTGGTCTTGAGCTTCACGATTTTTCTCCCACGCATGGTGATTAACGCCTCTCCCTACCATTTGAACTATCATAGCATTTTTTTGTTGAGGCTCGGGGCTATGGCTCTGTGGCTTTTTATCAAACCCTACTTGTGAGTTCTGTGTTGATTCCCTTCTGTTCGCAATGGATTCAGTGGTAAGGATCGAGCCCAATGGCATCCAAACCTTGCTATCATATGATAACTCTAGGGATGATTTAGAAAGGAACGGTTGGCATTCGTTCATCGAAAAGTTTAAGAGCTTCAATCTGAGAGTCGCCCAAGAATTTGCCTTAACCTTTGATGGCTATACGGAAAAGATAGGCGATGTGCAGTTAGAAGTAACAGAAGATTTTTTAAGCCAAGCCATGAATTTACCAGATGTCGGGCAAAAATGGTTGAAGAATGCAAAAGTTGAAGAGGTCCCCTGGACTTTGATGTTCACCTCACAGAAAATTACTCATTGCGATCGAGGTATGCCAGTCTCATCCTTAAAACCTAGGTGGCATGATCTACTTGCTATTGTGAAACAGTTCATTACATGTGAAGGAAGATTCGAGTTAGTTTTCCTGTATCATTTGCGCTTGCTTATGAGTTTCATTGGCTTCCCATTGAATATACCCTACTTCCTGCTTAGAAGTCTGTACAATATGGGAAAACGGTTTAAGAAACAGAGGTCTGATTCGAGTTTATTCCATCATGGTTTAATTAAAATTATCCTTGTGCATCAATTGCAATTACAAAATGATTGTTGGGATGCATTTATTTTATGAAATGGCTTTGGCAACAGTGATTTGGGACAGGTTGATAAGTCGGTTATCATAGAAACCCTTGTGAAACCTACCGCCTCTCCTCCACTGCTCCTGCCCTATGATCTTGCCCTTAATAATGAACCCTCAACCTACCCTGATGTTACTCAACTGGACAATCAACCGGGTTCGCACCCAAAGAGTTGCACTAAAATTGTTAAAAAAACCACAGGGAAGAAGCTAAAGGGTAGCGTCGATGTTAATTACAAGAATAAAAGGGTTGGTCATTTGATTTCACGATGTGCTCGAAATAAATTCAAACCCTGTGCAGAAACAAACAACACAATTGAATTAAGTGAAGACTCAGATTCATAAATTGAGAAGTTTTTGGATGAGGAAGATCCCATGTCATATGGGCTCTATCCTGACACACCCTATGACTATGTAAACAACCTGCCTCCATGTCTAAAAGGTAACCCAGAATTCTTGGGCATTCAACTCCGTGATAAACCTACCTTTCGCGTGGACGATTCTCCAACCCTTAATGTTGTTAGTGCCAATGCACAGTCCCTATAGCCACAGTGTGATGAGTCTCGATCCTGGATCGACAGGTATTATACGGATGTGCCTTTGCTACAGTCCTGGCTTAAATCTTTAAAAGACCAAGTGGATTTGTTGACAAACGCAAACAGTAGACTCCAATCCATAACTCAAGCAAAGGGGAAACGCCTAAAAACTACAGGATCTGTCATTTTTAAGAATGTAGAGGCAGCAACAACAATCGTAAACTCCAAGATTGCTTAATATGTTTTAATTCCATGATTTGAGGTATGATCTTTTTAAATTTTAGCATGATTTTGTCACTCTCAAGTTAGTATATACGATTTGAGTGAATATATTATTTTTCTTATAAAGATTAGTTTGTTTTGTTTATTGAATAAAATATGATTGTAGTTGTTATTATAACTAGCTACAGAATCGTAAGATTCTGTAGCCAGTTAGAAAAATTCGAATTGCTTGATTTGACAATTGAAAACATATCTAAAATCTTCCCATTTTCATTTGTTTTTAGGAACCCATGATTTCCAAGGAGATATGAGGCACTGTTGACATCTCCCAGCCATATCAACTTTGTGTTTCTAGTAAATAGATTAGACTCTTGATAGTTTTGATATCTAGTAAAATCAGGGAGGTTGCATCCCCCATATTTTTGGATTAGAATGATATTATCAACAAGAAACATTTTGTTCCTGGAACCTATATAAGAATTCTATTTTGTAAACATGGATCATCTCAGCCTGGGGAAAGACTATGGATTTTTCATTTACAGACTTGAATGGAATATAATACTCGTCACAACTTTAGCTTTTCCGTATTGTGTTTTTATTCAAGTCATGTTTATTTCAATTTGTAAATATATTATGATTGATTTTGTTGTCATGGTTTACTACAAGTTGATAGAATAAAATTTTATATATTATCCATGTTTCATGTTCCAGATTTAACACACAGTAATCATTTGTTCAATTTGAATTAAGAGGTTTATCTCTAATTTCGATCAAACGTTTATACGCAAGTTGTCACAGGAAGAATAATCTTATTGTGGCTACTTGCAAGATTATAAGGTTACTGTGTCTGCATTTGTTATATGTTCTGTTGTTATGATTCAAACTTCATCATTGTTGCTTCACATTTATTAGCAGCAGTTTCAGGATCTGTCATAGGTTTACCTCGTCAGATAAGGTGACTGGATGCCACACATCGAATAGATATTGGATGCGACAACAGGTCAGTTGGTTATTTCATTTCATTAGCATAATAAATATAGAAGTTCCCTATAGTTAAAACACTTTTTACCATATGTTGTTTCTTTTGTTTAATTAGACAGTTTGATATTCAATTTTTTTTATATAAACATTATAAGAAAACAAATAAAAAAGATTAAATAATAGCTTTACTGTTGTTTAAAAAAAATCAATTGACATTCCATTTTCACGGATTTAGATTAAAATTCGTATTTTGTACATATTATATATATATATATATTAGAAATAGAATTATTGGTATATATTGTACATTTGATAAGTAGAGTTATTTTATAAGTATTAGTTAGTTAAACTATAAATATATATTAGACGTATATATAGTTTTTAGCGATTGTTATTTATTAAGTTATTGCATTTCCTTTAGTTTTGTTTTTCGCTTTCTTTAGGACTTAGATCGGCCAACGGAGCCGCTAAACCCGTCGAAGTGGATTAATCCAAACAGCTTGGGTTAAATAGACAACCCCGAACCAGAGTCACTCCTCCAGTTGACGAGTGGTCAATTTCGCTCGTCAACAAATCCCCAAAACAAAGAGGTTAATCTTAATAACCTTACACACCCACTAATAACATAAGAAATCTTTAGTAAGTGGTGCACAACAAATTGTTATGCCTTTAATCTTGGCACATAAGAAATCTTTCTTTACTAAGTGGTGCACTCTTATCTGATCACAAATTGGATAATTTTATATTATATAACATATGAACTGTGCAAATGTTATTGCAAGATACCAGATATATAAAATATGCAGAACATAAATAAAATGCTAGAAATGGCAGAATAAAAGTAAAATATCTAGCATAATCTTCACAATACACAGAAATGATATGCGAAATAGCAATAGAAAAGCACTTTGATTCAAAAAGCAATGTTCACAGGCCTGTTCGAGGGGGCAACCTCCAGTCGAGCAACGCTCTGTTACAATAATCTCCAAGCTAGGGTTTTCATACCCTCGACCTTTATTTATACTAAATATGTCTATTAAGAGAAGCATTTAGAGGAAGATCCTTCTAGAAGCGGAAGCTTCTATTAAGTCTTCTTACATATGCCTTATTCTATTTTATTGAAAGGTCTCATTAATATTGACCTTTATTACATCCGAATACATTGATCTACCTATGTGCGGGTTAGGACCTTAACATGTCCGCCCCCTTAAAAACAGCCTTGTCCTCAAGGCTTGAGATGTGGAA
>ML786883.1:190576-206133 GCA_009831015.1 Picea engelmannii | reverse complement strand
GGACCATTTTTTCAATTTCATTCTTTTGTGCAAAGGGGTGGCGATATGGACGTATGTTGGGGGGAAGGCTTCCTGGGACAAGGGGAATGGAATGATCATGGACACCGCGTGAAGGAGGGAGTCCTTGGGGAGTGGAAAAGACTATTTGATGTTTAGAAAGGAGGGCTTCGAGGTCTTGGGGCATGGGTGGGATCAAGGTACTCAAAGCACTTTCCTTGGTAGAAATTGTGGGTATTTTTTTTCAGGGTAGAGACGTATTCCAGTGTCTTTAAGCCACAGAGATCTGTCGTTACGTGCATAAACCCGTGGTTGAGGGATTAAACACGTAGGAAATACAAGTGGTTCTTAAGCGCACATCTGTTGGCCACCCTTGTAACCCATGTTGGTACCCCTTTGAGTGGTAGCGCATCAGACAGCACCTGTGTACGGATCGACCTAGATTTCCTGAATCCCTCTTTAGATAAACCTATCGGTCGCCGGACTGCTATAGTGTCACCGAGAACAACACTCGGGAAGATACTCTCTAGTACCTGGGTATTCGGGTAGTACGGATAAGGGTACGGTCTATCCTCCTTAGTTAATGCCCTGAGATATTGGGTCGAGTACTACTGTTGGACCTCGAACGTATATCAGAGAGCTATAGCACATGGAAAACCCTTGTTTGTAGAACCCTTGAATACCTAACCCTTGGGGAACATAAACAGCAACATAAACAAATTAAACCGGCGAGATCTATTGACACGCATCTGTGTTCGGGTTGTTAAGTAAATACTCTCTGGTTCAGAATTTGGGGATTTCAACACTGCAGCATTCTTCAGACCAAAGCATAACCCCACAGCTGTAAAATATATATATATATATATATATATATATATATATATATATATTATGTATCTGGTGCGGATCTACCAGATAGTAGCTTAAACTTAGATTGGCCAACGGAGCTGCTAAACCTGTCGAAGTGGATTAATCCAAACGGCTTGGGTTAATTAGACAACCCCGGACCGGATTCACTCCTCCAGTTGACGAGTGGTCAATTTCGCCCGTCAACAAATCCCCAAAACAAAGAGGTTAATCTTAATAACCTTACACACCCACTAATAACATAAGAAATCTTTAGTAAGTGGTGCACAACAAATTGTTATGCCTTTAATCTTGGCACATAAGAAATCTTTCTTTACTAAGTGGTGCACTCTTATCTGATCACAAATTGGATAATTTTATATTATATAACATATGAACTGTGCAAATTTTATATTATATAGTTGTATCACTTGAGAGATTTAAGGACAAATTGTTGGATAGTTGTGGATATGGTTGAACTAAATACATAACTGTGAAATATTTTATGGTCACCTAAAGTTACATAAAGGGACCTATTTGTACTATAAACTAAGGGATTTCCACTAAAGGATTTCTACATTGAGTGGATAACTACCCAAAATTAACTCAATAGCATGTGCATAATATTTGAACATGGTTCAATCCACTAAGACCACATATATATTCCTTATAACATTTCTTCAAGACTCATTAAAAGTTCCCTATGGTTGAATCCACTAAAACAAATGTATTAGAACATTTCTTTAAGATTCCTTAAAAGTTCCCTATGGTTGGATCCACTAAGACCACATATAATGCAATGCATTAGAATCCCCAAAACAAAGAGTTTAATCTTCATAACCTCACACACCCACTAATAACATCAACATGGGATGGGTATGAGGGTTGTTCATATTCCTAATATAAATTTCGATGAGGTGGAGCAAATGTAATATTTTTTAGGCTTAGTTGGAGTTAGAAATCTAGATAAAATAGTCATATAAGGTGGAAATTCACGTTGATTGAGAGAAATCATGACAATAATTTCAAATGTAAGTGCATCATAACCTATTTTAAACATAGTAATGAGAGTTTTAATGGGATATATGATGCAGGAGCATCGCCAACTCAGCAAGCGAGCTAGCATGGAAGACAATGAACAACTGGACAAGTCCAGCCGAAACTTTTTGAATCTTCATCCAAGATGATGCACCAATGTATAAATGATGCATTTATGAAAGTGCCTTTTATATATTGTATCAGGCCTCGAGCCATACGCTGTTGTCTGAAGTAGATAGGAGGCATTTAATCTAGTTAATGCAGGTAGATAGGATTTTTTTCCAGATTAGACAGTTTTAGATGGAAGGAGGGAAAACGGATATAGACACCCTCATTGTACCATTGTAACATTAGCCAACATTCAGGAGAGAAGAGAAATCAGAGGAAATTGTGAAGAACACCCATGTACAGGCGTTTGAATTAATAGAAGACAGTTCTGATTCAAATTCATGGCTTGTGTTGTTTTCTCTGTGTAGATTGTTTATGTGCTCATGAATGTTTGTGTTTTTGTTATGCATTTTCTTTGTATATGATGTGCATGTGATTTCATGGTTTAAATGAAATCTGAGAGAGGATAAGTTCAATTGTTTCTCTATCTGAGCCAGGAGATTCCTGCAAAGTGTGCAGTTGAATTCATCCGCAAGGAGTGCGTTGATGAAGGTTCAGTTAGTTTAACACTTGTTTTCATTCACTCAGAAGTGAGAGTGGTTTGTTGAAGCCGTACGAGGGGCGTGCAGGCTGAAGAAGAAGTCTCAGTTGTTAATCTGAGCAAAGGAGATTGAAGATTGCTGCTGCAGGGAGTGCGCAGAGTCTGAAGTATTCAACACTTGGGAAGTTGTCGAATGTTAAACGCAATGAGTGTGCATAGGTTCCTCTGAAGAATTAGAGTTGAAAATCTCAGGAGGGGAAACACCTTCATGATAATCATTACAGGGTAGCACAGGAGATTCGTGTCGAAGAAAGCTCAGGCAAGAGTTGCAAGCACAAGTGTTGGAGAGCAAGTTCGGGGAATGAACACTTAGCTATTCACGAGAAACCTTCAAAGAGGAGGAATCAACGGTCAGGATTCGCCAAGGGAAACAGCGAAATCCCGTCAGTCGTTAGATCCCGAGGAGATGCGCATGGTTTAAGCCTTAGCGTGCAGGGAAGGAGCTAGGGTTCATCGGGATTCAGCTCATCGGAGAATCGGGGTTTCCAGAGGCATAAAACTCTCATAGGAGAAATCGCAATCCACGATTTCCCGAGAGGATCAAAGCCGTTGATCTCGGTAGGAACACGTGTTAAGGAGTAGGGAGCGATCGGGGTTCATCCCATCAGAGATTCAGGGTTTCCCGTGATAAGGAACTTGTGCAGGTTGGATTCGCAATTTCACGATACACGATAGCACGGCGAGGAGGGGGTGACGTGGAGGAGAGAGCCCACACGTGCATCGGGGTTCGGCATTTCAGAGTTATCGGTGACAAGAGACTCACGACCGGAGCAGTCACGATATCCCGAACCACGATAACCATGCAGTCGGCGTGTTGAGTGGAGAACAACTGTCAGTCTATCGGAGTTCGGGTATTGGAAGGTCCCGTGAACATCGACCACAGAAATCGCGACAGCCCGATACGTGATTTCCCGACAGGGTTAAGGCCTGTAGTGGAGGACAGGTGTCGGAAGGCCAAGCCTTTTCGTGAGCCGATGCCAGGTGGCATCGAAAATCGAAGAATCAGGATTTCCAAAGGCATAAATTCTACGCATTGCAAATCCGCGAAGTCCGAAGCTCCGAAGTGGGAAAGGACTGTGGTCTTGTGGACCAACAGGTCACATGTAAAAGGAGCTAGCCGGAGGGGGCTAAGGATTAAAGATAATCCTCGTCGATTGGAAATCGGGGATCCGCGAGGTAAGTGATATACGACCTCACAAGTGCTGATTTCCCGATCGGGAAAATTCTCGATAAGAAACAGGAATCCGTGGGGGAGTACTCATCGGGTTTCGGGGATCTATGAGACCCGATCCAGTGGTTTAAGAACTCGCGATCTAGCGAGGTCCGATTTCCCGATTTCAAGGAGGGAGGTCACAAAGAGTGTTATGTGGGTGACAAAGTCCCGAAAGGGATGTTGAAGAACATTCTAGCTCTTCGGGCCTAAGGAAGAGAAGGTCCTAGTGGGAGCAGATGTGTCCTGGTTGGCGCGTTTTGCACCAATATATATTAAGAAGAAGATGATATTGAGTGATTCTTAATTGTCACAAAATTTATGGTGGTAATGAATCCTATTTCTACAAATAGTAATGTGATTTTTAATGACGTATATATTTTGAAGAAGATGCAATTGAGTGAGTCTTAATTGTCACAAAATTAATGGTTCTAAAGTGTAATGTCTATAGATATCCACAGTCCCCGCGCATTGTGGGAGGGTCATGCTATCCACACTCCCCTAGATGTGTGATGACTAATACCAGTTGTCTACTAGAGATGTTAGTTCGAAAGGTTTGATGCTTTCACATTTGGATTATATCTAGAGTTAGTTCAATATAGTCAAAACTCCAACATTTCAACAAAGGAAGGGATGGGAGATGCGAGATGGAGTTAAGGTTTTAAAGGGAGCCCGGTGATTCCAGGTCAATTGAGGATCACATTTGGGATTCGATATGTTATTCCTTGTTTCCTCACATAGTCCCTACCATGTTTAAATTATAATAATTCAATTTTAAATATGGATGAATGTTGAATTATTACTCTTTCTTTAATGAGGATTATTTGAAGTTTGATTTACTTTATTTATTTGTATGCATGATTAGTTGTGAACATTTTAAAAATATGCATTAGGAACATCACTTGTTATTATCGTCTACTGTGGGATATATGTGTGATAGCTATGCCTAAATATCCAACACACATACAATATTATGGTTCAATAAACACATTAGTTATTAATGTCTAGGTTATTAATGAATTAATTAATAAGTTGTCAATTTGAAGTTATATTATAGATATGCCTACATGTCCAACACACATACAATATTATGGTTCAATAAAGACATTAGTTACTAATGTATAGGTTATTAATGAATTAATTAATAAGTTGTCAATTTGAAGTTATATTATATGAATATAAATATCATAAATAAGATAATAATTAGTCTCATCTATAAATATTATATGAAGTTATAATAATTAGTTCCAATCTAAGACTCTTTTATTTCTATATTAGAATTTTATCCAAAATGAACTATTCATTATAATTATTCCTTTAGTCAAAGGGTCACTACAATTAGAAAAGATCACCAAAGTGGGAGACTGGTTCCTTTTTGAGGAGTTTTCTATGATAAGAGTCTATGGTTTGGAAGAGAATCCATATCAAAAGTGAGTGTTGAATTTGGTAGAGAAGCCATATTAAGAGACTGAAAAAAATGAAATTCATTCAGTTACTAACTAAAAATCCAAGCATATTAAATTAAATATTGATCGGATGAATTTCAACGAAAAACCAAATCTACACAAGTAGGCACAAAGACTAAACATTCAGCCATGAATCAATCAACTCAGAGATAAATAAGGGATAGACAACGAAGCAAATTCTTATCCTTCACTCATCATCCATGCACAGAAAAGCAGGGCATTTGAATCTATAGGTATTTAAACACCGAAGTGAAGACCATCGATTCAGCTCCTGGCCGACTGCTCAGGGACAGACTGATGACTAAAGGGATAAGGTATGAAAGATAAAAACAAAATATTTTCATAATAATCAATAAAACCCACACAGATAAGTCATTGAAATAAGAAGTTTGGTTCGCCAAGGGACTTTCATTCAACTCAGAGGTTTATCATTCACAATGCACAGTTTATCAATAAAAATGCAGAGATGTACCCAAATTCAAGCAATTAAAAATTAAGAGATAAATCAAAGTTTTAATCAATCAAGCCATAGAGGTACTCGCTCATAAGAAGGCACAAAGACTAGACATTCATCCATGAATCAATCAACTCTAAGATAAGTAAGGGATAGACAGCATGGAAAATTCTTATCCTTCACTTATCATCCATGCACAGAAAAGAAGGGTATTTGAATCTATAGGTCTTTAAACACCGAAGTGACGACTGTCGATTCGGCTCATGGCCGACTCCTCAGGCACGAACTGATGACTAAAGGGATAAGTGACAGAAGATAAAACCACAATCTTTTTATAATAATCAATAAAACCCACACATAGAAGTCATTGAAATTAGAAATTGGGTTCGCCAAGGGAAATCAATTCAAAAAAATAGTGATGGGATGGGAGATGTGAGATGGAATTAAGGGTTTAAAAGGACCTGGGTGATTCCAAGTCAATTGAGAATCACATTTGGGGTTCGATATGTGATTCCTTGTTTCCTCACATAGTTCCTATCATGTTTAAATTATAATAATTCAATTTTAAAGATGGATGAATGTTGAATTATTACTCTTTCTTTAATGAGGATTATTTGAAGTTTGATTTTCTTTATTTATTTGTATGCATGATTAGTTGTGAACATTTTAAAAATATGCATTAGGAACATCGCTTGTTATCATCGTCTACGTGTGGGATATGTGTGTGCTTGCTATGCCTAAATATCCAACACACATACAATATTATGGTTCAATAAACACATTAGTTACTAATGTCTAGGTTATTAATGAATTAATTAATAAGTTGTCAATTTGAAGTTATATTATATGAATATAAATATCATCAATAAGATAAGCATTTAATAACTCTGGTCAATATGTGTGAAGTAATATTATATGAATATAAATATCATCAATAAGATAAGCATTCAATAAGTTTGGTCATCAATATAAGTAATTTTTAAATTGTCTTCAATATTAAGTTATATTAAGATGAGGTGGAGCAAACAGAGAAAATGTAATATTGGGAGGCTTTGTTGGAGTTAGAAATCTAGATTGAGAGCAATCAAGACAATAATTTCAAATGTAAGTGCATCATAAACTATTGTAAACATAGTAATGTTATTTTTAATGGGATATATATTTTGAAGAAGATGCAATTGAGTGAGTCTTAATTGTCACAAAATTGATGAAAATTTACCTTCTTTATATTGAATTAGTTTGAAATTTTAAAACTTTAATACTTACATCATTTCTTATTTATCTAAAATTCCAAAAAATAGTAAAAAAAAATCTTATATAAAAGTAAATGGTGTTTATGTAACATCCTTCTCTCGCGCGCACTGAGCGAACTTATTCTTTGAGGATATTTGCTTGCAAGTGATCTGAATTATTATATTATTAAGCATTTGATTACGATTATGAGGCGCTATGGGTTGATGACATGTTGTTTTGTTGCATTGACATAGACAGGTGCTATTGACTCAATTTTACTGAGTGTGCGGGATTTTAGACCTCGAGGATGCAAAGGCATCGGTGGAACCCCTTGGACTCTGGATCGAGTCGGGGAGTGAACTATTGGGGTTTGATTGTTTTATATGTGATATTAGTGCATCTGATTAGATGATATGATTATGGATATATTTCTGACATGATTCATTGATGATGCAAGATGACGATAGCTTGTCAACTAGACTCACATGTGGAGTAGAGGGGTCACGCACAACTACCAGAGATGTTGAGGGAGAGGTGTGGACAACAGCCCTGCCATAGCCTACTAGCACTCCCGTCGTGGCTCGAACTGTAGGTTAACAATTACCTAGTTCAAGAGGACCCACGATGTCATGAGGCCAGATTGCAAAATTCGCTCACGACGATTCTAAGGGGTGCGCAATAAGGAAGGGGTATTATTCCTTAGAGGCCCTTAGTCTCCCACAAGATCACCTAGCGGAGTATTGACTCCAGGGGTTTTTATGTCTACCAAGTTAGTCAAGAGGCGAGTGACACCTTTGGAGCATGTGGTGCATCCTGAAGGGCACGTCGCATAAGAAAAATGGAAAGAGGCGAGTGGCACCCTTGGAGCACGTAGTGCGTCTTGAAGGGCACGTCGCCCAAGAGAAACTGAAAGAGGCAAGTGGCACCCTTGGAGCACCTAGTGCGTCCTGAAGGGAACGTCATGTTTTTATTTAATAAATGGATAAACCTAGATGGCCTTAGGACGAATAATGTGATAAGTAAGATTTAAAATATTCCCCTAATAAAATGTCGCCCAGCCTAGGAAAATGAAGTCTAGGTCTAAATGATACTTGTGATAAAAATTTTATCTTTTTATAAAAAAAAGGCAATAAAAAAATACATATTGATAATCATCATTCATCTTGTGACAAGAAGGGGGTAAGAAATTAAATTGATTTATAAAAATATTTTGGGATAAAATTTTAAAAGGGGAAATAATTGTTAATTCATTAAAAAGAAAAAGGGAAAAAGGGTAAGTTTCTACACATGCCTTTTTGAGTTTTAAATAAAAAGGGAAAGAGGGAAATTTAAAAAATTTAGGAAACTAGGAAAAAGTGGGAAACATAAAAGAAAGGGGAAACAAGGAAAAAGAAGAAATCCGAACTTAGTAAGGTATCTAGCATTTAAGAACTTTCTAAAATCAAACTCAACTAGTAAATTAGTAAGAGGGAAAGTGATTAAAACTTGTAAGGGAATATGGGGACACCTAGGAGCAATTCTAGGAATGATTTTAGGTGGGTGAGGGAAATAAGGGTAATAAATTAATTAAGGAAATTAATTTATGGGGCAATGAAGGGGGTGGATGACACTTCTACGAGGAGGATTATTAAGAATTAAATTAATGAACAATGAATTAAAAGGGATTTTGGGAAATTTTTTGACTTCGAAACTCTATATAATGGAGGTAGGAGAAGGATGATGGAGGTCTTCTGTTATCCGTAACGTTACACTGTAGAAATTTATATTTGACTGACTTAGCTTGTGGGAGTTGGGATACCCAACTCGGTGAGAAGTGGTAGCTCGGCCTTGCGAGGTGAGCTGGGAGATAGTTGATCTCTAGTTTAGTGTGTGTGGTCCCTTTGCGGCTTGGGGGGCTAAGGGGGAAAAAGAGTACCCCTAGCGTTGGCTGGGAGGTACTGGTGAAGTCTCATCGGTCGAAAAATGGGAGCTGCACGGAGCACGTGGGACAATGACTCAGAGAGGGAGACTTGGGCTACAGTACGGTTCCTTTATTTCTGCACGATAGATTGTTAGTATGATTTTTTCTTTTAGTTATGTATGTTTAATTAGGTAAGGAAAATGATTGTCTTAGCATTATAGTTGATGACTGAAATTTCCCCCATAGCCTTTAGCTCGATGTTTATTGTTTCCCATGGCCTTCAATCCCTACATGTCTTGACCATCCTATGGTTTTTCATTGTGATGATTGCGGATTATTTTTGCCTTTGTCCCTAGCTCTTCAGTCCATGCCTGACCAGTCTGCCAAGAGCCTGATCTACGGTCTTCTGTTCGGCATTAATAGACCTATGGATCTCAATGCCTTGCTTTTATGTGCGTGGATGATGAGCAAAGGATGTTCCTGTCAGTCGTCTACCCCTTATTATTGTTCCAGGTAGTGTGTAGTCTTGCACCTTGATGTGTTTAACTAAGCCTGCAAATTTTTTATTGATGGCGAATTTTATTTAACTCTGCATTTTTTTTATATGGTTGGAAACTCAAATTTGTGTGGTGACCCCTCCCCGCAAACTTGACTCTGTGTTGTTGATGGAATTTTTCTTTGCATGTTTTTATTTTATATATACCTCTGCACTTTAATGGTTGATTATGATTGAGTCAGCGTTATGTCCTCTTGTCTGACAGTCCCTTTTGTCTATCACCACAATGTGTTGGTGGTCGACAACTATGTATAACCATAGTTTAATGCCTTCCCAATTGTAAGTTGTAGTTGTCAGCCGGATTATAGTTTTCTTGTTGTTGTTTTTTTAGCATTGCATAAGTACTACATTCATTCATTTATCCCAGCTTTGAATTCGTTCTAGTTGGGGTGTTTTCACTCATCTTTGGGGTGCTACAAAACCCATTGTTTCACTGTGATTAAATTCTCTGCAAGTCTTCAGGTGAAGGCGATTGGGGCCTGCGTTTTTACACTTGCCAGCGATTTGTTTTCATTGTTGTTAACATATTTTAAAGGCAAAATTGGGCCTACATTTTGACACCTACCAGTGATTTTTTTTCATTACCATTTAACATATTTTAAAGGCGAAATTGGGCCTACGTTTTTACACCTGCTAGCGATTTGTTTTCATTGTCGTTTAACCTATTTTAAAGGCGAATTTTGGCATGTATTTTTACACCTGGCCAACTATTGTTTTCATTTGCAATTAACCTGTTCCTAGAGGCAAATTGGGGGCCTGCGATTCTATCTACCTGGCCAATGATTTCCATTGCAATTTAAACTATTAAGAAGGTGAATTTGGCGCTGGAGTATTATTGATCTCTGACTGTTTTGTTTTTGGAGAAAATGTGAATCCCCTGCCATGTTAGTATAGTTGGGTAGCAAAACAATTTTATTCTCAACTGATAAGTAGCAAATTATTTTGGGCAGTTTATTAAGGATTATCTGTACATATCATTTACTTCTTACCCGGTCAATCCGTGATGTTTCACACTACCAAAACCCAGGATTTTTCCCTGTGAATTGGCCCTTGTTTATACATTTAAAGACTGTGATTTGTCCTTTTACTGACATCTATTTTATTTTAAACCTAGCCTTTTTTTATGATGACACAAGCATTAAGGGGTCGGGGCATTTGTAATGTCTGGGCAATTTTGTAAAGGACACTCAGAGTGATTTATATTCCTTATGACAACAATGTATTTAACGTTTAATGGCAGCGAAATTATGATGTCAATTAAAAGCCAAATTTCTTGAAAGACTGCATTTTTGTTTGACTTTAATATCATCGAATTTAATTGATCGATGGTGATTTTGTAGCAGCAATTATGACTATGTCTAGGCAACGATTATGATGGTGCTTTGGTGGCGTTTGTGACTTCGTTTTAGTTAAGATTTTGGGTGGTTGTGTAAACATGGTGCTGTAAGGACTGATAATATCATTTATGCTATACAACTTATTCGAGAGACAACAATTACCTCTGCATGTTAGGTAGACATCATTTACCTCTGAGTGGACAGACAGTGATATCAATGTCTTAGATGTGAATGACACTATTGCATTTGAATGTCAGTGTTGAAGGCGAATTGCAGTAGTATTGTTTATGGAATTGACAGCGTGGCGATTATCGTTGTGTTGACCGTGTTTCCATCCATAATCTTTTCAGACAACGATTTTATTAGTTAGAAATTTCTATAGACCACATGTTGTATTGTTTTAAACAGTGATCTTTTGGACAGTGATTTCTACTCTCCTTTATTTTTAGATAAAAGGGTTGTATAATGATGGCATCCACTTGGCTTCCACCTTTTAATCACCTTGCTAATCATAAATTATGGCAGTCACCCTCGTTGTCATTAATTAAATAATAGTATTCACTTTTAGTAATCCTACGTTCATAATTGATGGAATTCTGATGGTGCAGGAATCCAAATAAAAATTGATGATGAAATTTAAGTTGTAAATTATCTTTAACTTACCTGGTGGCTTATGGTTGTATCCACTTTAATTGCCCTTCGATGTTGTGGTCGAGGCAATCCCCCCCTTGTCACCTATGGAATGGGAAGTTCACTTTTAAAAGAATGCATCACCTTAGGTGGTCGCTAACCTTGGTTACCTTGTACGTTGATGTCTAGCTTAGTATTTAGAGTTGTCACGCCACTATTTATGGATTTAAGCAATGCACCCAAAAATTGCGGTATCAAAAGTGACAGTAATAAATGGAATGCGTGCACTAAGTCAATTGAATGACGCCTTGCGCCCAAGCTTAGGATGATGCTTGTTGATTTGTGGTTTAGCTTTCTTGCACAGTCCACATTGATGATTGAGGTAGATTAGAAGTTAGAGTTCCTGCATGCATAGTTAACATAAGTTATGTTGTCCTTAAGCTTTTAGGCGTCTTTGTGTCTGTGTCAGGCGGGTAGTCGTCCCTTCTTGATTTTTCATACTTTCGACCAGTTACTGGATGTGCTAGCGTGTAGAGTCGTTGTTGTCAGTGGCTTGATATGCAGGTGTTTTGTTCATCGTCAGGTTGTGTGGTTTGACTGTGTGTCGTCATCGCTTTCCTGCTTCAAACAAAAAAAAAAAATTGCACTCTTTGTGTCACTAGTAGTCGTAACGTTGGGGTCGGTACAGTTTATTATAACCTTTCTTTATTAACTTTATATTTATATACCCATTTTAATAATTATACTATGTTTCATTTACCTAGAACTATTTATAAATAGGATAACAAAAATGGTCACTGGCGAAGATGTTAATACATTCCTATATTTATTCTTATAGATGTCACAAAGTCATATATAGGTGTGTGTACTTTATAGATGGACATATGGAAAGGACTTGTTAAGTGTCATATATATTACACTATAAAAATTTGTCACAATAGATCATACCATAGTTTCTAAAATCAATTATATGTAATGTTTTGTTTTAAAAGTAAGATTTAATTTACTATTTGGATAAGAAAACAACATAAAATGCTTAAGAAAATAACATACCAACCATGAACAAAATTAACATAATTAATTCTGTTCTATTTCTGTCATATTTAATTCAAATTTAATTCTGTTAATTCTATCATTTTTCATAAAATGGCAACAAATCCAACAAATATCAGAAACAAACATCAGTTTACCTATGTATTACTCTTAGTTATAACAACATATCAAACACACATCATAAAACATGAACAAATCTTCTTGTATGAGTCATAACCCTGTATTATGTTGAGATCATATAGACGCGTAGAGTAGATTATCATAAGTTGAATGTAAAGGATGTTGTTGAATTTTTATTAGTATAGAGTTAGAACCAATCCCATAAATATGAAAAGGTATAAGAAGTGCATACATGTAACATATGAGCACAACCTATATAGGTCTTATTCATATCCTATACTAGGAGTAGGACCCTAATCAATAAGAATGCAACATCAGTGTCATTATGAACGGATATGATGGAATTACTTCTAAGAAAATAATGTAGTGTAATTCAGTTTGTTCACAGGGCTTGTTGTGGTCTCATCTCATATTAGCTCATTACTTCAACATGTTCAGCCCTATACAGTTAGCTGGTATGATTACAACAGGTTTGATTCATGGTTCTATACACTTCTTTTATCCCTATTGTTTCCATCACTGTAATTTTTAACTAAAAAATTAAATTTCCTAAAAAATTAAATTAGCAATACTATTAGCAGAGAAGTGGAGTTTTTGTCAACGTTGTACTTATTTTTCTCCTATTGCAGCAACTACTATAGATATATTTTTGTATTTCAAGCTTTTTGTTAGGTCTGTTAAATATTGTGATATGTACTAGGTCCTTTATGGTGATGTTTCTTTACAGTTGTTGTCAGAGTCTAATTTTGTTCAGTTTGGGCACTATTCAAAGTAGTGGTGGTCCTGTAGCAGTCATGCTTAGCCCTTGGTCTCACCATATATAGTTAGAATAGCTAGTGTGTTTCCTGCCCTAAAGTTTACAGTCTCTTTAGGCCTCTGTCTATTTTCTTAGCAGTTGTATGGATTTCCTATGGAACTGGGCCTTTGTTACTGGTTCTAGATCTACTTATCCTGTTGCTTGAGGTATTACATGGACATGGTCGAATATGGCCCTATCCATGGACAGGGACATGTTCGAATTCGGGCTTGTCCTTGTACATGGACAGGGCCGAATAAGGCCCTATCAACATTCTAAACAAAATTTCTAAAATCAAATTTTGAACTAAAAATTTAAAATTTAAACATATTTGAAATTCATCCCTGTTTAAAAATTTAAAATCTGGCCCTATTTAAAAATTTTAAATTTAAACATATTTAAACATATTTGAAAGATGTTTAAAAATTCAAAATTTAAACATATTTAAACATAAGGGACAGAGCCATATTCAGCCTTGTCCATGTACAGGTACAGGTCTGAATTCAGGCCTGTCACTGTACATGGACAAGGTCGAATAAGGCCCTGTCAACAATCGAAAAATAACTTCTAAATTCTAAAATTTAAATAGAAATTTAAAATTTAAGCTAAGGAACATGGCCATATTTGGACCTGTCCATGTACAAGTACGTGCCTGAATTTAGGCATGTCACTGTACATGGACAGGGATGAATAAGTCCCTGTCAACCATCTAAAAGAAATAAAAAAATTCTAATTTAAAATTCTAATTCAAAATTTCCTAATCTAAACATACATGGACCGAATGCCCGCAGTTCCAACATCCGTCCACCCACTGCTCCAACATCCACAACATCGCTCGTCTGTAGAAAACATCGTCTGTCCGCCCACAACAAACAACAAACATTGCTCACAACAAACAACAAAGACCAAACAGGAACACTAACATCTGCCTGCTCACCAAACAACAAACACTAACAGGTATGAACTAACTAACAACTCACAAAAACTATTGCAGGGGCGATGTGCGGGTAATATATAAACATTTTTTTGGCCGAACTAATCTTTCGGCCAAAAGATTATTTCAGACGAAACATTATTTTGGCCGAAATATCTTTTGGCCGAAAAGATGTTACCGGATGAAAAATATATGTCCGGATACAATTGTACACGAAAATCGAGGGCATCGTCAAGATGTCGTTCGATTTGATGTTCAAAGGTTTGGCCGAAACATTTTTCGACTGAAAAGAAAATTAGTTCAGCTGAAAAAATGTCTTTCGAAATTTTGGAGACCTGATTGTCACGAAAGTGTTACCCACCTTCATGAATTCACCCCCAAATCCTCTCTACATCCACGAGTACAAGACCTTGACTTGGGGGTATTTCATAACATCAAGAGAGATCTTTCTTCCACAAAGTGGAAGATATACCAACTCCCATGCCTTATGCAAATATTATCTCTTAGCTAACCAATCAGATAGACATTGAGAAAAAAATTGATGAAGGATGAAAATGGGAAGGAAATTGCTTATTTTCAACCTTCAAGTGTGGATATTTATTACAAGCTTCCAAAGGCTAAAGATATCATGAAAATTGATTGGGTCATACAATTCACCAAAAAAAAGATCTCAAGTGGCTTTGGGAGATTATTTAGATCGATTTACTAGGAATACAATCTACTATTAAAAAAAGTTCTTTCCCTTTCAGTTTGTTGGTACAAAAATATTTGAGGTTAACATACCCTTGCCCTACACATATTCACCGATTTTCATCCTTTTCAACTTTTCCAGGAGATGAGGGAGAACAAGAACCAATCTCGGTGGTCCAAAGAAGGTTTCCATGCAAGTCCCTCACCTCTCCTTCTTCCCACTTTCCCCACCTCAAAAATAGAACCATAACCATCCAAGGTGCTAATAGCCTCTACCTCATGTTGAGTTACCAAGAGATGAGTAGCCAATTTAACCAGCACATAGGGAAAATTTGTCCTTAACATATGGACTTTTCTTATAGTAATAGGTTGGTTCCATGTAGTGAATATTGCAAGAAATGTAATGTGTCCCTTTCAAAATGTGTGCTTTTCTTTTTTAGTGTCTCTTTACATTCATGGAAATTTTAAGAGGTAATGTGCTTGTATTTATCAAATATTTTTAATATATATATATATATATATATATATATATATATATATATATATATATATATATATATATATATATATATATATATATATATATAT
>ML786883.1:115306-184842 GCA_009831015.1 Picea engelmannii | reverse complement strand
GAAACCATTCATAGCCAGCCCTGGTCACATGAAGACACGCAATGCAAGCCCGAGGAAGAGATCATCCTAAAAGGCTGGAACATGCAAATTCGCATACAGCCACAAGGGAGGTCCAAAAAAGGGACATACAACATTCCCACGCACTGGGCCCCACCCCCACCTGGTGTTTTCAAGCTCAACTTTGATGGGGCCTCCCGGGGAAACCCTGGACCTGCTGGCTTTGGGGCCGTCCTTTGGAACCACATGGGAGAGATTATTCATATGATCGCTGGTTTTCTGGGTGAAAATACAAACAACGTGGCGGAACTCACAAGCCTAGTGAGAGGCCTCCAAACAACGGTTCATCATCAGTTTCATCGACTGGTTATTGAAGGAGACTCCCAAGTAATAATCCAACTCATCACCAAAATTCTTCACGGCAAGCCCCCCTGGCGGATCTCACCCAGCTGGAGACTCTCCAGTCTTTTGGAGGATTTTAGTGGTATTATCAACCCCAATCTTACTTTAATCCCTTCTCATGTTAAGCGAGAAGCCAACAAGATTGTGGATCACCTAGCAAATGTAGGGATTGATGCTAACGCAGAACTCATATACAGGCAAGCCCACGACTATGAAGAAACAGACCTCTCCAGGTTCTGCAGAGACCTTGCTTGCAGAGATCTCCCAGCCCCGGATGGGGTGACACGTCGCTCAGGGTCCACAGGTGGACTTCCACTCGGCCCAGGCATAAATGCCATCAGCCGCCACCCACGCGCATGTATTAACCATGGAGGACGGATATAGTAGCAGGGGCAGGACGGAGAGACCCTTCCTGCAAGCGAGCATTTACAACTGCAGAGTTCCCGGGATGGCGAGAGTTAAAGGAGGGAGGATGGGCTCGGCTCTTGATCATTTGGCTTTCAGTTTGCCCGAACAGGGCGGGTCTGCACTCACCTCGACTCCGAGCTCTGCCTGGATGCTTGGGTGCAGCCCAATTCATCGTGACGCTCTAGTGCGACTTTGCATTTTTCTTATAGTCCGGTTGCTCTGGTGCGGTCCAGCATTATCGTTGCTTCTCTTTTTGACCGCCTCGAGACAGAGCACGCTTTCCTGCGCTTTGCACCATAACTTGCAATTGCATACACGCTGCCCCGGGTCAATTGGCCTTCACCTGCACTTGCCCTGCTCCTTCTTCATGGCCAGGAAGTGAGGCAGACCTCGTCGTGGTGCGGCTTGGGAGGCCCATAAGGCACAGAGGCGTCGTAAGGAAAAGCTGGAACGTGCCTTGGCATTGGCGACGTCCATTCTCAGAAAGAAAAACAGGGCTGAAAGACGGGCGCGGCTGGCCATCATAGCAGAGCCTGGTGTTGGTTGCAGTTGAATTGTCAAAGGGAACGAGCCGGAAGCTTTGCAGAAAGGTGGTCCTGAGGAGGAGTTTCCCCCCTGTATTGTGGTTGAAGACCCGTCCATGGAGGACATGTCATTCCTTGTGCAGACTCGTGTGGCGACCCACCTGGAGGCCTGCAAACCCACTCTGACCCTGCTAGATGATACCCCCGGCTATATCGTGGAGGAAATTCCCTGGCCTGGGGACGACACTTGCAGTTGCCAAGGTACACAGGCGATCAACGCAGGCTTGAAGGACGCAGAGGCTAATGTGGAGCAGGAGGGGCTCGAAGCGGGTTCTGAAGTGGGTTCTGAAGCAGCGGAGGACGTGGGTGGCAGCATGCATAATTCGTACATCCGGGATGAGCACCTGGCTCTGATGTTTGACATTCGTGGGCACCTGTCGGATCTGGAATATCGGGCTCTCCTCATGGGCCAACGCATGGACATGCTCCTTGATGCATTTTCCAATGCGTCAGCCAAACGAAAATGCCCCCTCTGCGCGCAAGCTTTCGCCATCCTGGCAGGGACCACGCGGCAGACCAGCAAGGATGACAGGTCACCCAGCACCTAGGTTTCTTTATATGCTATCTTGGTTTCTAGTTTTATGATCTTAATGTTTTATGTGCACTTAGAACATTTGACATCTGTCCTGGTTTCCTACGGGCAGGACAGATGCCACTCTGTTACTATTATTTTTATGTTATTGCTACTCGCCCTCTATATATGCTGGTTTCCGATAATCGACAACATTTTGGGTGGCTCCAGACCTACTATTTTGTACACTCTATTATTTTTGTCTATCTAATATAGCAGGCTCCACTTTTTTATTCAAAAAAAAAAAAAATACATATATTATAATAGAATTCCATATATGGGTATGAAAGAAATTCCATAATCTCAATTACAATATTAAATATTACAATATTAAATATAGATCAATGCCACAACAGATCCCATAAGAAATTCATGACCAACCACATATTGATGCGCAACCACAGACCCAGTAATATTCATATAAATTTATACATTAATCACATATACATATTATCAATACATGCATTATAATACATTATAATAGGATTCAATATATGTGGATGGAAAGAAATTCCTTAGTCTCAATTACAATATTAAAATATAGATACTCATATATGTGGATGGAAAGAAATTCCTTAGTCTCAATTACAATATTAAAATATAGTTACTCATGTTCATTGCAAGAAATTCTATGCATACTATTATTATTTCATTGAAAAATATTTCATCTTAATTATATCATTCTTATTTACATTATATTAAAAATTTACATTATGCTGAAAATTGATAAAGGAAGAAACTTTATAATATCATCTATATTGAAAACAATTTCCAGCAATATATATTAATATCAAATAAAAGTTTTTATTTATTTCATAAAATTTTATTTACTCCATAAAATTCTATAATTTAAATATATTATTCATACTTCCATTATAATAACTTTATTGCATTGCTTACCTTATTTATTTTTACCTTTATTACACTCTTTACCTTATTTGTTTTTCATGGGAGACTCTTCTTTTAAAAACACCAAAAACATCAATTCGTAGGTAGGGAAAACTTTCAACCTCGACTACTCCTTGTTACCTTATGGTTCCGAGCAGGGTAGATGGTTTTTCCATGACGAACCATGATGATGGCGGATTTTGTCCAATTCCCAAATGTAAGTGCCATGAACATGGGCTCAAAATGAAAACCACTGCTTAACCTACTTGTTAAATCTTCATAGCCTCACACCGCATTGCATTAGAATCCCAAAACAAAGAGTTTAATCTTCATAACCTCACACACCCACTAATAACATCAGCATGGGATGTGTATGAGGGTTGTTCATATTCCTAATATAAATTTCGATGAGGTGGAGCAAATATAATATTTGTGAGGCTTAGTTGGAGTTAGAAATCTAGATAAAATATAGTCATATAAGGTGGAAATTCACGTTGATTGAGAGAAATCATGACAATAATTTCAAATGTAAGTGCATCATAACCTATTGTAAACATAGTAATGTGAGMTTTAATGGGATATATATTAAGAAGAAGATGATTTTTAGTGATTCTTAATTGTCACAAAATTTATGGTGGTAATGAAGCCTATTTCTACAAATAGTAATGTGAGTTTTAATGACATATATATTTTGAAGAAGATGTAATTGAGTGAGTTTTAATTGTCACAAAATTAATAGTTCTAAAGGGTAATGTCTATAGATATCCACACTCCCCTCGCATTGTGGGAGGGTCATGCTATCCACACTCCCCTAGATGTGTGATGACTAATACTAGTTGTCTACTAAAGATGTTAGGTCGAAAGGTTTGATTATTTCACATTTGGATTATATCTAGAGTTAGTTCAATATAGTTGAAACTCCAACGTATTTCAACAAAGGAAGGGATGGGAGATGCGAGATGGAATTAAGGGTTTAAAGGGAGCCCGGTGATTCCAAGTCAATTGAGGATCACAATTGGGATTCGATATGTGATTCATTGTTTCCTCACATAGTCCCTACCATGTTTAAATTATAATAATTCAATTTTAAAGATGGATGAATGTTGAATTATTACTCTTTCTTTAATGAGGATTATTCGAGGTTTGATTTACTTTATTTATTTGTATGCATGATTAGTTGTGAACATTTTAAAAATATGCATTAGGAACATCGCTTGTTATTATCGTCTACGTGTGATATGTGTGTGCTAGCTATGCCTAAATATCCAACACATACAATATTATGGTTCAATAAACACATTAGTTACTAATGTCTAGGTTATTAATGAATTAATTAATAAGTTGTCAATTTGAAGTTATATTATAGATATCCCTATATGTCCAACACACATACAATATTATGGTTCAATAAAGACATTAGGTACTAATGTATAGGTTATTAATGAATTAATTAATAAGTTGTCAATTTGAAGTTATATTATATGAATATAAATATCATCAATAAGATAATAATTAGTTTCCATCTATAAATATTATATGAAGTTATAATAAATCAGTATAATAATTAGTTCCCATCTAAGACTCTTTTATTTCAATATTAGACTTTATTATCCAAAATGAACTATTCGTGATAATTATTCCTTTAGTCAAAGGGTCACTACAATTGGAAAAGATCACCAAAGTGGGAGACTGGTTCCTTTTTTAGGAGTTTGTTATGATAAGAGTCTATGGTTTGGAAGAGAAGCCATATAAAAAGTGAGTGTTATATTTGGTAGAGAAGTCATATCAAAAGACTGAAAAAAGTGAAATTCATTCAGTTACTGACTAAAAAGCCAATCATATTAAATTAAATATTGATCGGAGGAATTTCAAGGAAAAACCAAATCTATACAAGTAGGAGAAAAGACTAAACATTCAGCCATGAATCAATCAACTTAGAGATAAATAAGGGATAGACAACAGAGAAAATTATTATCCGTCACTCATCATCCATTCACAAAAAAGTAGGGCATTTGAATCTATAGGTCTTTAAACACCGAAGTGAAGACCGTCGATTCGACTGCTGAACAACTGTTCAGGCACATACTGATAACTAAAGGGATAAGGTACGAAAGATAAGAACAAACTATTTTCATAATAATCAATAAACCCCACACAGAGAAGTCATTGAAATCAGAAGTTTGGTTCACCAAGGGACTGTCATTCAACTTAGAGGTTTATCATTCACAATGCATAGTTTATCAATAAAAATGCAGAGATGTACCCAAATTCAAGCAATGAAAAATGCAAAGATAAATCAAAGTTTTAATCAATCAAGCCACAGAGGTACTCACTCATAAGAAGGCACAAAGACTAGACATTCAGCCATGAATCAATCAACTCAAAGATAATTAAGAGATAAACAACATGGAAAATTATTATCCTTCACTCATCATCCATGCATAGAAAAGCAGGGCATTTGAATCTATAGGTCTTTAAACACTGAAGTGACAATCGTCGATTCGGCTCCTGGCCGACTGCTCAGACACAGACTGATGACTAAAGGGATAAGTTACAGAAGATAAAACCAGAATATTTTCATAATAATCAATAAAACCCACACATAAAATTCATTGAAATCAGAAGTTGGGTTCGCCAAGGGAAATCAATTCAAAAAAACAGCGATGGGATGGGAGATACGATATGGAATTAAGGGTTTAAAAGGACCTGGGTGATTCCAAGTCAATTGAGAATCACATTTGGGATTTGATATGTGATTCCTTGTTTCTTCACATAGTTCCTACCATGTTTAAATTATAATAATTCAATTTTAAAGATGGATGAATGTTGAATTATTACTCTTATTTTAATGAGGATTATTTGAAGTTTTATTTACTTTATTTATTTGTACGCATGATTAGTTGTGAACATTTTAAAAATATGCATTAGGAACATCGCTTGTTATTATCGTCTACATGTGGGATATGTGTGTTCTTGCTATGCCTAAATATTCAACACACATACAACATTATGGTTCAATAAACACATTAGTTACTAATGTCTAGGTTATTAATGAATTAATTAATAAGTTGTCAATTTGAAGTTATATTATATGAATATAAATATCATCAATAAGATAAGCATTTAATAACTTTGGTCAATATGTGTGAAGTAATATTATATGAATATAAATATCATCAATAAGATAAGCATTCAATAAGTTTGGTCATCAATATAAGTAATTTTTAAATTGTCTTCAATATTAAGTTATATTAAGATGAGGTGGAGCAAATGTAATATTGGGAGGCTTTGTTGGAGTTAGAAATCTAGATTGAGAGCAATCATGACAATAATTTCAAATGTAAGTGCATCATAACCTATTGTAAACATAGTAATGTGAGTTTTAATGGGATACATATTTTGAAGAAGATACAATTAATTGAGTCTTAAATGTCACAAAATTGATGAAAATTTATCTTCTTTATATTGAATTAGTTTGAAATTTTAAAACTTTAATACTTACATCATTTCTTATTTATCTAAAATTCCAAAAAATACTAAAAAAATTTCTTATATAAAAATAAATGGTGTTTATTATAACCTTTCTTCATTAACTTTATATTTATATACCCATTTTAATAATTATACTATGTTTCATTTACCTAGAACTATTTATAAATAGGATAACAAATATGGTCACACGAAGATGTTAATACATTCTTATATTCATTCTTATAGATGTCACAAAGTCATATATAGGTGTGTGTCCTTTATAGATGGACATATGGAAAGGATTTGTTAAGTGTCTTATATATCACACTATAAACATTTGTCACAATAGATCATACCATAGTTTCTAAAATCAATTATATGTAATGTTTTGTTTTAAAATTAATATTTAATTTACTATTTGGATAAGAAAACAACATAAAATGATTAAGAAAATAACATACCAACCATGAACAAAATTAACATATCAATCATGAACAGAATTAACAAAATTAATTATGTTCTATTTCTGTCATATTTAATTCAGATTTAATTCTGTTAATTCTGTCATTTTTCATAAAATGACAACAAATCCAACAAAGATCAGAAACACACATCAGTTTAGATATGTATTACTCTTAGTTATAACATTATATCAAACACACGTCATATAACATGAACAAATCTTCTTGTATGATTCACAACCCTATATTATGTTGAGATCATATAGACATGTAGAGTAGATTATCATAAGTTGAATGTAAAGGATGTTGTTGTATTTGTATTAGTATTGAGTTAGAACCAATCCCATAAATATGAAAAGGTATAAAAAGTGCATACATGTAACATATGAGCACAAACAGTATAGGTCTTATTCATATCCTATACTAGGAGTAGGACCCTAATCAATAAGAATGCAACATCGGTGTTAGTATGAACGAATATGATGGAATTACTTCTAAGCAAAGAATGTAGTGTAATTCAGTTTGTTCATAGGGATTTTTGTGGTCTCATATCATATTAGCTCATTACTTCATCATGTTCAACCCTATACAGTTAGCTGGTATGATTACAACAGGTTTGATTCATGGTTCTGTACACTTCCTTTATCCCTATTGTTTCCATGATTGTGATTTTTAACTAAAAATTTAAATTTCCTAAAAAATTAAATTAGCAATACTATTAGTAGAGAAGTGGATTTTTTGTCAACGTTGTACTTATTTTTCTCCTATTCCGGCAACTACTATAGACATATTTTTGTATTTAAATCTTTTTGTTAGGTCTATTAAATATTGTGATATGTACTAGGTCCTTTATGGTGATGTTTCTTTACAGTTGTTGTCAGAGTCTAATTTTGTTCAGTTTTGGCACTATTCAGGGTAGTGGTGGCCCTGTAGCAGTCATGCTTAGCCCTTGATCTCACTGTTTATAGTTAGAATAACTAGTCTGTGTCTTGCCCTAAAGTTTACAGTCTCTTCAAGCCTCTGTCTATTTTATGCAACTCTGTCTATTTTCTTAGTGGTTGTATGGATTTCCTATGGAACTGGGCCTTTGTTATTGGTTATAGATCTACTTATCTTGTTGCTTGAGGTATTACATGAACATGGTCGAATATGGCCCTGTCCATGGACAGGGATAGGTCTGAATTCAGGCCTGTCCCTGTACATGGACAGGGCCCTGTCAACATTCTAAACAAAATTTCTAAACTAAAAATTTGAACTAAAAATTTAAAATTTAAACATATTTGAAATTCGGCCCTGTTTAAAAATTTAAAATTCGGCCCTGTTTAAAAATTTAAAATTTAAACATATTTAAACATATTTGAAACATGTTTAAAAATTTAAAATTTGAACATATTTAAACATAAGGGACAGAGCCATATTCGACCTTGTCCATGTACAGGTACAGGCCCGAATCTTGGCCTGTCACTATACATGGACAAGGTCAAATAAGGTCGTTTCAAAAATCGAAAAATAACTTTTAAATTCTAAAATTTAAATAGAAATTTAAAATTTAAGCTAAGGGACATGGCCATATTCGACCCTGTCCATGTATAGGTACATGCCTGAATTCAGGCACGTCACTGTACATGGGCAGGGACGAATAAGTCCATGTGAACAATCTAAAAAAAAAAAATTATTCTAATTTAAAATTCTAAATTCCAAATTCTAATTCTAATTTTTCTAATCTAAACATACATGGACCGAACGCCCGCAGCTTCAACATCCACAACACCACTCATCCGCAGCAAAAACTGCCCATCCACACGCCCACAACAAACACCGCTCGTCTGCCCACAGCAAACAACAAACACCGCCTGCAACAAACTACAAACACCAAACATGAACACCAACGTTTGCCTGCACACCAAACACCAAACACTAACAGGTATGAACTAACTAACAACTCGCAAAAACTATTGCAAGGGTGATGTGTGGGTAATATATAAACCTTTTTTCGGTCGAACTAATCTTTCGATCGAAAAGTGTTTTCTGTCGAATTAATCTTTCGACCGAAAAGTTCTTTCAGCCGAAAGATTATTTCGATCGAAACATTATTTTGTCCGGAATATCTTTGGGCCGAAGAGATGTTACCGGATGAAAAATATCCATCTGGCTAAAATTGTACATGAAAATCGAGGGCATCGTCAGGGTATCGTTCGATTTGACGTTCAAAGGTTTGGCCAAAAAAATAGGACTTTCGACCAAAAAAAAATTAGTTTAGCCGAAAAAATGTCTTTCAAAATTTTGGAGACCTGATTGTCACGAAAGTATTACTCACTTTCATGAATTCACCCTATATATATAATGATACTCAACCCACCATTCAAATGTTTTAACCATAATATTTTTTTTTTACTTTCAATTGTTATATATATATATATATAAAGAGGATGTTAAAATAGGTGGACATAGAAATATTTTACTCATGTCCCACATTGAAATTATTTTTTTCTTATTAATATTTTTTAAATGTCACATGTCAACTACATAATATTAAGTATTGAAGGAAGCAAAAAACAAGGATTTTTTTACTTTCAATTACTCTATTTTATTTATAGCTTGAAATTTGTTTTTTGTTATTAATATTTTTTTTTAAATGCCACATGTCACTTCCAAGTGGAAGGAATTAGACATCTCCCTCATAGTGGGTTGTAGGGAGTGCCTTTGTACACAATAAAAAAACTAAAATCTAAAATTTTAAATGTTATTTTATTGTTGTATTATTATATTTTTTACTAATACTATTTAAACTTTAGATGTATGAAGTGCAAAAATGATCAAATCTCTTAAAATGAAAACTTTGTTTAAATACAAAACTTGAAAATATTGAAAGTAAATTTATCTTAATGTTTGATAAATTCAAAGTTTAAATACATTTATGATAATACAATTTTAACTATAATATGCATATAATTCATATAAATTTATACATTAATAACATATACATATTATCAATATGTATATTATAATAGAATTCCATATATGGATATGGAAAGAAATTCCATATTCTCAATTACAATATTAAAATATAAATCAATACAGAACAAATACCATAAGCAATTCACTACCAACCATGTATTGATGCAGAGTCACAAACCCTATAATATTCATATAAATTTATACATTAATCACATACACATATTATCAATACATGTGTTATAATAGGATTCCATATATGTGTGTATGGAAAGAAATTCCTTAGTCTCAATTACAATATTAAAATATAGATACTAATGTTTATTGCAAGAAATTCTGCATATTATTATTATTTTGTTGAAAAACATTTATCTTAATTATATCACTCTTATTTGCATTGTATTAAAAATTTACATTATGTTAAAAATTGATAATTGATAATTCTTAAAGGAAGAAACTTTATAATATCATCTATATTGAAAACATGGAAGAAATTTTATAATACCAATAATATATATTAATATCAAATAAAAAAATCTATTTACTTTATAAAATTTTATAATTTAAATATATTATTCATATTTTCATTATAATAATTTAATTGCACTGTTTATCTTATTAGTTTTTGCTAAAGCAAGATTATAGCAATGAGTTTGTTATTGATTTGATATTAATTTGCTTTATATTTTAAATTTGTTTGTAATATGTAATATTTAACTTAAGAAAATAAATATATATATTTTGATATAGTAAAAATATTTATTTTTCTCATCTCTAATTGATTAATATATTTCAAGTCTTATTGTTGCCTTCACTTATTTCAATATTTAAAATTAATTACATAATCAATAAACAGATTCTAATTGATTGTACAACATATATAACACTTATTACACCACCAAAATAAAAATATTTTTTAAAATTTACATTTTCCAATATAAAAGAAGAAATGAATAATGATATTGATGTTTTAGATATATTATGTCATAACATATTAAAATATTATATAAATTAAAATATATATTATATATTTTATAATATATATGTTAACACATTAAAATATATATTATAATATTATATAAATTACAGTGTGTATATATGTGTGTGTGAGAGAGAGAGTGTGTTAAGATAGTAAAATATTATATAAATTAAAATATATATTATAAAATGTGAAATGTTTATTCTTATTTTTTATTTTTTAAATAAGATTTGCATTTGGTTTGCTTAGCTTAACTAGAAGGAAATTCAGGTTAATCCCAAAACTATACGGTGGCTACCTTAAAGTAAAATCACAGTTTAAGATATTTTGTCTGATTATGATAAATCTATAAAGTGTGTGTCATCATGGAGCAATAAGGCTTTCTCTATCCCTTGTGAGTCTATGTGGAATTCTTTTAAGAAACTGATTTCTTTTAAAATTATGAAACTAGCTCATTTGTTAGAATATTATTCATGTTTCAAAGTAATTATCATGAATAATTATAGGGTGTTAACTATCATCTTCATTTCCAAATTTACTTAGCAGAGACTAAGCTGCCATGCAGCTCTTGTTTATTTTTACCTTTATTACACTCTATACCTTATTTATTTTCCACAAGAGACTTTTATTTAAAAAAATACGGAAAATATCAATTGATAGGTAGGGCAAACTGTCAACCTCAACTGCTCCTTGTTACCTTATGGTTCTGAGCAGGGTAGATGATTTTTCCGTGACGAACCACGGTGATGGCGGATCTTGTCCAATTCCCGAATGTAAGTGCCATGAACATGAACATGGGCTCAAAATGAAAACGGCCGCTTAACCTACTTGTTTCAGTATCATCACACAATTTTGATTAGGTGGCCTTCGAACAAGTGGTCCCTTCGGACCGTTTTGATAAGGTCGGATGAATATACAAGTTTCCTGAGAAAAAGGCGAGGATTTCAAAGCCTCTTTTCTACTTGCAACCCTAACTGTTTGGATCCACCTATCGTTGCCATGTAGACAAACAAAGGATAGAAACTCGACTGTTTCACCTATCTCCCAAACACTCTACTAACACCTGCCAGCCATTCATAGGTGGGTTATCATACCCGCTCAGAATTTCATGCTGTTAAGGAAGGATAAGCTAAATAGGGATATTGTCTGTCTCTTTTATGCAAATCTAGCCATTATCATTGGCAAGGCTATCCACCTACGCAATTTTAGGTAGGGGTAAAACTAAAATCACATAGCCTCCCCAAAAATAAATAAAAATTGCATACGGCCAAGAGAACCCTAATCTCAATTTCTCACCTTTCAAACTGATCACTCAATTCACTCCACCCATGGTAATTTTAATGAACCAGCATCCTTTTGTCAAATGCTCATTGTTTGTGTCCCAAACTATGTCAAGACCAAGGTCTTTCTTTCTGGCCCCAATTTTGAGTATTCACATGAATAGTGTCTTGTTACCCTTTGGATAAACTTGATATGCAGCAATTTTTCTTCTTGTTCTAATTTCAAACTTAGTGGTGTACTTAAACTGTCATTTTGTGCTCATAAATCTCAGTGACTTGTTTTCCCCCATAACTGTGAACTTAGAGAGATGATCTAATAAGAAGCTAAATCCTTTCAAAGCCACCTATTTCCCATCCATTTTCCATAGCCACAATTGATAGTAACATTCAAATGATAAACTATGGATATGTTATATGTATATTTGTTGAAAGTGTCAATGTTGATGTTGCTACAATGGATGAGTTATAGGATAAAAGCATGTCTTCTAAAAGGCAATCTAGAAAGAAGGAGAAGACTAAAGAGATCATCCAAGAAAGAGAGACATGACATTGGTTGAAGTTGAAGAAGTTCGTAGATCCTTTTTTGGGGATAGTAAATGAAATGTGGGCCTAAACCATAACCCACGGTGGGAAGAGATATATCATATATTTAAGGAAGAAAATTACCCAAATCCTGTCTACATCCACGAGAATAAGACAATGACTTAAGGGTATTTCATAATATCAAGAGATCTTACTTTCACGAAGTGGAAGATAGACCAACTCCCATGCCTTGTGCAAATTTTATCTCTTAGCCAACCAATCAGATAGACATTAAGAGAAAATTGATCAAGGATGAAAATGGGAAGGCAATTGTTTTTTTTCATCCTTGGAGTGTGGATATTTATTACAAGCTTCCAAAGGATAAAGTTATCATGAAAATTGATTGAGTCATACAATTCACCAAAACAAACTATCATGAAATTTGGAAAGGGTGGTGGATGAGAGAAAAAGTATTCACAAAAGGGTTTATACTCAACTACCTACTTCCTTCCTCCATGCAACTATTCAATTGCATTAATAAGAAGATTGTACTATGAAAAGGATGTGACACAATTTAAAGGGTTTTGGATCCTACTATTATGCCAAGTAGTGCATGATAGAAAAGTGTTCAAATAGGCATACATCCTATCCAAAACCATGATGGATGTGTTCAACTAGGTATGCATCCTAACCAAAACCATGATGGATGTTGTTTCCATATAAAAATACTACACTCTCAAAATACAACCTGGATTATAGATGTCCTCATATCTCTTAGAGGTGGTATGCACCAAAAACAGTTTCATAAGAATGGGATGGCAGTGGCAACCAAGTGGAAATCCAATTCACATCTATTGATAGGTCTTATGGGAGCATAAATACAAGAATGAATACACACTGATTTTTCATCATTTCATAGTTCCCACCTACACCTAGATCCTCTACAAAAATTCCCTCTGTATGACAAAAGAAGCAATGCAAGTGATAAGCACATTGAGACACTAATATGTAATGGAAGGTTGCACATATATCATAGTATTTGGAGCTACCAAGCATCCACATCTATTGCCTAGGTTCATCCTAGAAAAGTTGGTAGTTCGGGAGATAGTTTATCAAACTTATCTACATAGATTCGCAGCTTCTCTTACCAAAGAGTATAAAACTCCATGGCCTACTCTACCTTTGTATATAGAATCTTACATCGTTAAAATTGTTAATCCTACCAAAATTGAAGGCAAAGATTTAGAATAATATCATTTGATGAAGAAAGGTTTAAGAGGCATGATCATCTCAATGTAGTAGCACGACATTTTGGATGAAGAAATCTATAAAAGGGTCAAGTCCTATGAGAAAATATTAATAATAAAAGGTCACAAAATCAAAACTCAAAGAGAAAAGGAAAAAAGAGAGGAAAAGAAAAGGAATTTCAATAAGCTAGAGACATGGTAGTGGAGGTTGCAAGAACATAAAATGAAACAAGAAAAAATTCTAAGGTAGTAGATGCAAAACAAAAGAAAAAATAGAAAAGAGGTTATGTAGTATTCCAGATATAGAATAGTATGCAAAACAAAAAATATTTTAGCTAGAAATGGCAGAACAACAATGATATAACCAAAACAATACCAGAACAATACCAGAATAATACTAGAAAGAGCACCTTGATTAATGATAACAATGTTCACTTGCCTCTTCGAGGGGGCAACCTCCAGTAGGGAAAATCTTTATTACAATAATATCCAAGACAAAACTTCTCATACCCTCTACTCTTATTTATACTAAATCTATCTATCCAAAAGAACAATCTAGAGAAAGATCCTTCTAGAAGCGAAAGCTTCTATTAGGTCTTCTTACAATTGACTTATTCCTCCTTATTGATAGGCCTTATTAATATTGACCTTTATTACATGTAAATATATTATTCTACCCACTTGAGGGGTTAGGTAGGATAGGTCCCTAACATGCCCTCCCCCTTAAAATCAACCTTGTCCTCAAGGTTTGAGATGAGGAAATTGTTGCAGAATGTTAGTTGGCTCCCAGGTGGCATCTACGGGAGTTGTATCTTTCCACTAGACTAACACTTCCTTGATGATGCACCAGCGAAGACAATCCTCGCGCTGGTCCAAAACTGCTTGTGGCTACAACTACATGGATCCTTCTTCATCCAACTCGAGAAGGCTGGTTTGAGTTTGGCACTTAGTTTCAATCACCTTATTTAAGCAGGAGACATGAAAAACAGGATGGAGCTTAGAAGAAATAGGAAAAGCTAACTGATAGGCCACCTATCCCACGTTCTTCAGAATTGTTTAAGGACCATAAAATTTAGGTGCCAGTTTCTGACAATTTTTGTCCTTGAGTGAAGTTTGTTTATAAGGTTGTAGTTGAAGAAATACCTGGTCTCCTTCAAAAAAATGGCATTCTAAGCGACCTTGATGGGCTTGTCGCTTCATGTGATTCTAAGCCATGACCAAATTCTCTTTGAGGGTACGAAGAATAACTTCTCGAACTGTAAGTGTTTGGTCAATTGCATGAACCTTTGAGACACCTGGTATGTAGGAGAGAACGAAAGGTAGATTTTGTCCATATACTACTTCAAAAGGAGTCATACGAGTAGTTGCATGGTAAGAAGTGTTGTACCACCATTCAACTAATGGTAACCATTGATCCCATTCATTTTTCCTTTGAGAGGAAAAACACCTAAAATAAGTCCCCAAACACTTGTTGACAACTTCAGTTTGACCATTAGTCTCGGGATGATAGGCGGTGCTGAGATGAATTGGGTTCCCTGTAGCCTGAACAATTATTGCCAAAAATTGCTGGTGAAACTGGGGTCTTGATAAGAAACAATAGAATGAGGCATTCCATGAAGTTTGAAGATATGATCCTTGAAAAGTTGAGCCACGGTGGATGCAGTAAATGGATTTTGAAGAGCACAAAAATGAACATACTTGGAAAGATGGTCAACTACCACCATGATGACTGAATTACTGCCTGATTTAGGTAATCCCACAATGAAATCCATAGAGATGTCCCTCCAAATAGTGGGTGGAATTGAAAGCAGTTGTAGTGTGTCAAGGGATTTGATTGTTTCTCCCTTGTTATGTTGACAAGCATCACATTCTTCCACAAAAGTGAAAATGTCATTTTTCATACCATACCAAAAAGAATGTTTGACCATGTCATAGGTTTTGATAAACCCTATGTGAATAGTTGTGGGAGTAGCATGAAGCTCAGAAAGAACCGTGGATTTAAGTTTTGATTGTTTATTTAAATACAAACGAAATTTGTAGCGAAGCTCATCATTGTTCCAAGAGTACCCTAGGGAAACTGGAGAATTTTCTTGCAACTGTTGGATTAGATGTGAAATTTTAGGATCTTGTAGCCATTCCTGGTGAACATCTTGGAGCCATTATGGTATGATGAAGGATAGGGAGAATATAGACCCTTCATTTTCATATTTTCGAGAAAGAGTGTCAACAAACACATTTTCTTTATCTTTCTTGTAAATCATCTTATAATCATATCCAAAGAGCTTAGTTACCCATTTTTGTTTCTCTGGAGATGAAGGTAGTTGCTTCAGAAAACACTTGCATCTTTGATGATCTGTGTTAATTTGGAAGAGTTTCCCCAAGAGATAAGGGTGCCAGAGATCCACTGCATGCAGAATAGACAAAATTTCCTTTTCATAAATTGATTGGCCCAAATGGTGTTCTAACAATTGTTTACTGGTAAAGACCAAAGGTCTTCCCTCTTGCATAAGGACTGCTCCAATTCCTCTCCCAGAGGCATCACATTCTAGGACAAAGGTCTTTGTGAAATTAGGAAGGCCCAAGACCAGAGTAGTGCACATAGCTGCGTTCAATGCTTGAAAGGCTAGATCAGATGCGAGAGTCCAAGTGAAAGAATTATTTTTAAGTAGAGCAATGAGAGGTGTCACAATATTTCCATAATTTTGAACAAACTTGTGATAATAGCCTTTTAAACCCAAAAAACCATGCAATCTTTTGATAGTCTTGGGGTGAGGCCAATCCTGCATTGCTTCAATATTCTCAGGATCCACCAAGACACTAGACTTGCCAACAATATGACCCAAGTACTCGACTTTCGAGGTTCCAAAGGCACATTTAGATTTTTTGAGGAAAAATTGATGCTGAGAGAGTAGATGAAGAACTTGATCCACATGGGCAAGATGGCATTGCCAAGTTTTACTATAGATGAGAATATCATCAAAGAAAACTAAGACAAAATGATGGATAAAAGGACGAAAGACATTATTCATGAGGATTTGGAAGGTGGAGGGGGAATTACACAGGACAAAGGGCATGACCAAGTACTCATAGTAACCCTCATGAGTTCGAAAGGTAGTCTTGGGGATGTCAGTGTCTTGCATACGTATCTGGTGGTAGTCAGAACGCAGATCAAGTTTAGTGAAATATTGAGCACCACTCAACTCATCCAAGAGATCATCAATGACAAGAATGGGAAACTTGTCCTTTATGGTGAGTTTATTGAGGGAATGAAAGTCAGTACACATGCACTGATTACCTTATTTCTTAAGTACCATGACCACATAAGAAGAATAAGGGATGGTACTAGGGAGGATAACACCTGCTTGTAGAAATTCTTGCATTATTTTCTCAATTTCATTCTTTTTGGAAAAGGGATGAAGATAAGGGAGAACATTGGGAGGAAGACTTCCAGGAACAAGGGGCATGGAATGATCATGAACACCATAAGAAGGGGGGAGTCCCTAAGGATTGGAAAAAATAGCTTGGTGTTTGGAGAGAATAGCTTGGAGGGCAAGATGCACAGAGTGTGTCTCAACCTCGTGAATAGAATGGAGTTGAGAAATAATATCAGAGTGGCATTTCTTGAGGATATTTTCCATGCGATGGGAACTGATGATCTCAGGAGAACCAGCTATGAGACCTTCAAAGTGATACCTTTGTCCCTCCTATTGGAATTGCATGATTAATTCCTTAAAATCCATAAGAATGGGACCCAAAGTGCGTAACCATTCAACACCTAGAACAATGTCACAACTGCCCATTTCAATGGTAAACATATGAGATTTCAGGTGGTAATGTCCAATTTGAAGATGTACATTTTCACAGCGCCCACCACATTTCATGGACCCACCATTGGCTATCATGATTTCAAAATTATTGACAGCATGAATATAGCAATTAGTTTCTTGGGAAATGCAACGATGAATAAAATTGTGGGTGCTACCACTATCAACAAGGATGATGACCTTCTTATTCTTAATATATCCAATGATCTTGAGGGTTTGTGGAACAGAGAAGCTAGTGAGGGAATGCAAGGAAATGAGTGGTTCAAATTTAGGTGGTCAAGGGGCTCCTTGGTAGCATCGGGAAGGGAGGGCTCTTCAACAAGTGGAACTGTCACATATTCATCGGAAACATCTTCAGAAATGGCTATAAAAAGTTTTTGTTCCTTACACTTGTGCCTCGGAAAATAGTTTTCATCACAATTATAACAAAGACCCTTCAGTTGGAGTTCAACCATTTCATCCCTAGTTAATTTATAGACCTTGAGAGCAGTGACAGGCGGGTAGTATTAGTGAGTCGAGGGCAAGGAACAAAAGAGGGTTTTTTGTTCTAGGAAAAAACAACTTGTTGGGCCTCTTTAGCACATTTATTAGCTTCAAACCAAGTTTGAGCGTGTGCCATGAGAACCTGGGATCATATTTCATCCTTTAGGACACTGATAAAGCATTCATGGAAGAAAGCATCTGACATACCCTCAGTTCAAAAGGCCAAATGCTCAAAAGTTTTTATAAAGTATTCCATTGTGCCTGGTTGTTTCAACTTGGTCAAATGACCGAGATAGTGGGTATCAGTGTCAAAGAGGTCATAGAGCTCTGCAACAAACAGGGTCTAGGAAATATACCCCTGATGTGAATTTTTACTCCATTGCCACCATTTCCATCTTTCATGATCTAGATAGAGGAAAGCATAGAGAAGTTTGGTCAACTCATTAGTAATACCATGCAGAAAAAAATAATGCTCCATTTGAGTGACCCAACCCATAGGATCGGAGCCATCAAATTTATAGACCTCGATGTGGGGAAGATGGGGGTCACACTGAAAGGAGTTGGATTGAAAATGTAGAGAATGAGAGGAATTAGTAGCATTGGGTTGGTCTCAGTAGTAAGGAACCGAAGGGAAGTTCAACAATTGGTTGGCAATAGACTACAGGGTGTTAAATTGGTTCATGAAGTTAGCTTTCATGGTATCAAATTTTTGCTCGACCTGGGTCTCGAATTGGTAGAGCCAATCTCAGATGTCACTTGATTGATGGAATCTTACAGGTCTTGGTTGTGAGTGGTAGCCATTTGGGAAAGGGAAGTGCGGGTAAGGAAAAGTGGGTGGGTGGGACCACAAAAAAGACTTATAAGTGATAGATACCATGACTATCAGGGAGAGAAGAGAAATATAATGGAATAGGTGGAAAAATAGGGAAGCTGAGAAGGGTTCGGGTCCACTGAGAAAAAAAGGATTAAAAACGAAAGATATGACTGCGATCATGGAGAAAAGGGGAATCCAATGGGATAGGTCCCAAATAAGTGTGTCGGTGGGACCACTATACTCTTTTTTTTACTCATGCGGATTTATACTCTGGCTTGAATAACACTGCAGTGATAAAATGCCCAAATTCTTAACACGAAGAAATGTGCAGTACTTTTTCAACCAGAATGCAGAGGCATAGTTGTGCATCAATAGATCTTGTTTGTTTTGTTTTTGTTTTTGTCCCAAGGGTTAGGGTATTCGGGGTTTCTACAGACAAGGTTTTGCCCTGTACTATAGCTCTCTAATATAAGTGTTGGGTCCAACAGTAGTACTTGGCCCAATATCTCAGGGCACCAACTGTTATAACCCTAAATTTCTCTACACATGCATACATGGCCTTGGCCCTCTTACTTCCATTTTTTACCAAAGCACTGTTGAGTAGCTCTTTTTAAAAAACCATTTTTTAGAAGATGTATGTGCCCTGCACCATTACTTCCCACGTAAATACAATTGTTGCACCACTACAACTCACGTACATACGCATTTTGCACCATTACAACCCGCGTATACTTGCAAAAGTTGCAAAAAATAAAAAGTTGCAAGGAATTCATTGAAATTGATGGGCTATTGGTAGTTTCCCAACTAATCCACCTGCTATAACCCATCACCCAACCGAATAACCATCCTTTTTGCATATAAAAGGAGGTGTTTGGGTCTCATTTCACATCTAAGCATAAGAACAATGAAATTCTTCCCGATTTCACTTCCCCTCCTTACCCAAGATATTGTTTCCTTTTGTGAGAAATTGCCTAATCATTCACTCATTAGCCCCTTCTTCCTCCATTTAACCCATTTACTTTCCTAGAATAGATCATAAGGTTGAGAGGAAAATCTCATACAAGGTGCATTTGGACCTTGGTGAAGAGGATCTCAGACCAGGTTTGCGGAATGGCGGTCGACTTAGATTGTAAAGGTATAATATTTGTGTTATTAATAAAAGAATTACATTTTCCTGTCCCAAATGATGGTGTCTTGAATACTTTTATTGATTAATGCTTGACATTATAACATATAACCCTAACTTATATATGGAATAACATGCTTGTAGTTCTTTGTTTTCAATCTTTGGATGCAGGTCATCCCTAGGAGGAGGTGTGCAGTTAGTGGAACTTCTAAGCATGAGGAGCTCATCACCAAACGTGGGATTAGAGGTATAGTTACCCGATCTCGTTTTTATTTGCTTTCTTTATATTAGTTTTCGTATGTTTGGGGTAGTATAGATAATTGATTAGATTTTAGACGGTTAATCGATCTGCCTACATTTTGAACCCTGGTGTAGTTAAAGGGGGGTTTTCCTGCTAGCAGAACTAGCGACCATACTGAGGAAGCCTCTAGGGCGTTTTACGAGATTTTGGGTTGTTTGATTGGTTTGTTTTCCTTTCAAATTTCTTTGAGTTTTTTGAGTCTGTCAAGGGATTCTGGTCACCTTCAAGTGCAATACCAGTTGTCCATGCCCTGTAAGACTGTCTAATACTTTATTTTTTAGAAATATACAGAGGTGTATGCGCCCTATATTGCATCAAACTTTTCTTGGAAACCTGGTGTTATTCAAACTCCAGGACCCCTTTTTCATGTACATAGTACTCAACCTAAACTATCATTTCTGGAAACGTTGCATCTTCCAGACTTGTCAAGGTTACTCAACAACCCAATTTTTCATGAACCGTGTTGGCCCCCCATGTCAACTAAGTTTCCCTTAGATATTCCAAAATTTGAAGGCAAGCCTGGCGAAGACCCAGGTGATCACATGACAACCTTTCACTTATGGTGCTCGTCAAACTCACTACGAGATGACTTGCACATTTTTCAATGCACTCTTATTGGGGGTGCTGCAAAATGGTATATTTAGCTCGATCGCTCGATGTATTCTTACTTTAACGACTTGGCAATGGTCTTCTTGAACCATTTCCAGTTACCCGTGAGATACAATGTCGGCACTGAATTGCTAGCCAAATTTGAGCAAAATAAGGTCGACCATATATTCGATCACATCCGAGAATGGTGGTGTCAGAAGAGATTTATTAAGGTCCAAGTCCCACCATCTTTCTTGTTGGAGTGGTTCCTGAAGTCTTTGGTTCCTTGCATCTCCAAGGACGTAGCAACTTTTGGAGTGTTTTCAGAGGAGGAGGCAATAATGAGAGCGCAGCAGCTTGAACTAATCTACTCTCATTCCGACATGGTCTATGAGATTTTTCTAGATGCACCACAGTCCATCCTCGATAAGTCCAAGGAAAAGTATAGAACCCATGCCGATGGTGTTGTGGGCTTGGCACAAGGAAAGTTCGTTGATCTTTTTTCAAATCAATTGCAGCAATTGTCAATACAACAGACTATGGCCAACCAGACATTAGGTTCAGTCGTTCCCCCTACGTCAGACGTACATAGTGTGTATTCAACGAACCCAAAGGCTAACCAACATCCTAAAGGAAATAAGAAACAATAGAACAAGAAGGGTAAAGGGGAAAAAAAAGATACTAACAATGTTGGCGGGCGAAAAAAGGAAAAGATAAAGTCAAATTATCGGTGCAAACTTTGCATGGAAGACCACTTGACTCGTCTATGCCCTCATCTTGTGGAAGCTCAGAAGATATTGGCATTGTTAGCTCCCAAAATGAATCATTCACTATGGTTTCATTTTGTGGTTGATAGCATTGTTATTGGTAGTTTTCTCCATTTTGTTTTAATTTCTTCTAGTGGCAAAACTTAGGTTTTTAATTCATATCTTAGAAATAAGTCGATCCATAAAGGTCTTTTCTTTAAAATTTCATGAAAAGACTTTCAACAGCTAACACGTGTTTCAAGGTTGATGATTAGCTTGTGAAAGCGACAATTTTAAACAGTTAAGGAGTACTTTCCCGCAGACCGTTAGCTGGTGAAAGCGCGGAACACGTGTGTTTACTCCGCGTTTTCATAAATCAAAAGATGACATGCTCAACACACATCACGTAATCATTATAAGGCACTGGTGAAAGTGAATAATGATGAGGATTCTGTTTTGCACGTCTAAATCGGATATCAAAGTGGATCATGTTTGTGAATGCATGCTTCACGAGATAATGGCGTTGGAGATGACGAATTCAAATTCATCATCACAGGTAAAGGAGCGGTACTACTCAGATGGTGACATAAAATAGACACTTCATATCCCCAACACACATCATCCACAAGCATATGTTATGGTTTCATTTTTGAAAGACAACGCCGAGAGTTTTCACCAGCGCCAAACCTTGCCTCAAACAACAAATTACAGTGATTTTGTTTGCAAAATTGTCTGGGGTTCGAGTTGCAGATAGAAAGGAAATGAAGTGGTTCATTGTTAAGGAAAGAATTAGACAGTCTGTCCTTTTTACAAGCACATCCAGAGGTGAAAAAACGCTTCTCAGATGCAGGCTGCATGGGATATGTTGAAAAGTTACAAAATGGATGCCACCAAACAACAGCTGAAGCGTTTGCTAAATCGTATGATGGAAATAAATCCTGTGTCGGTTCTTTAGAAATCATAGTTGATGAAGTCGCCATTGCTACAACAACCAGCTTACCTAGATCAGGCTAGAGCTGGTTCAAAATGACAGCAACCAAGAATCTCAATTTCAGAGCATATCTTAAGGTAGAATTCAGAAATGTTGCATGGAAGAAAAGCATGCCAGTTTCTCATTTGGAGGATGAATGGCAGGACCCGTTCAAAGGAATTCAACTCTATATAACCTCAAAAGGCAGGTATGACAAGCTGATGCTATACCATTTCAAGCTCTTAGATCATTTCACAGGGAAAACTCTCCTAAATTTTCCTTTCTTCTTGCACAAAAGCCTAACTAAAGTCTGTAAACAGATTAGGGCTGAACCTCTAAGTATGAAAAACACTCTTTGTCATTTCGGCCTAATCAAATTGATAATTCTGGAGGAACTAAGACAAAGAGGAAGGACTTGGCAACATTTTCTTTTTTGGGAAGGCTTTGAAACCCAAACTCATCCCATGAATGAGCAGAAGAGAGCTAGAAAAAGGCAATTAACTCCTCAGAGCAGCTCGAGGAAGAGGAGAACTCTTCGAGGACCACCAAAAGATAGGATTTATGGCATAAAGTCTCACAGGTCAAAGAAAAAGTTAGATTTTGAAACCACTTCAGAGCAGCCTACAAAAAAGAAGACAAATATTCTAAATCTACCATACACAAACTCAAAAACAGAGCCAGAGCAAGAAAATGAAAGTCCAACCATTAAAATCCCTGAACACTCCATGGAACTTGCACAGGATTGTGAGAATTTTACTCCCATTGATGAAGGTGAAACATCAAAGAGAAAAAAGTCAAAGAAATCACAAAAAATTAAGCAACTTAAAGAAGTGATTGCTCAATAGGAGGTTTTAGAAAGAGTAATTAAGGAGAGATACAAAACTCTGTCTAATAATTTTGCAGAGACAAATGCAGCATTTGAGAAGTTGGCTCGTGAAAGTATCAAGGACAAAAAGAGAAAGAAGAAAATCACCAAAGATTATAACAGTCTATGGTGGTTAGCAAAACACCTTAAGAGGAAGATTAAAAAATTGAAGCAGAAGAAGAAGTCACACCCAGATCTACAAGTGCTAGCCCAAGTTGTTGTGAATATGCAAGGAGATCAAGCAGAGACACGCTACGTTTTTGATAAAACAACAGTTTTGGAGGTGAAAGTTTCTTTTTGGCCAAGACAGAGCTTTCACCAATGCAAAGGGTAAATTTACAACCAGTTAGCTGGTGAAAGGCAGATCTTTCACCAGCTAACCAACGAATCATAAGGCGAGTTAGCTGGTGAAAGCACAAAAAGAATTTTTGAAAGCTAAAGATGGAGAAAGGTGATTTTCAAAGTATTTAAAGAAGTTCCAGAGCATTAAAGGATTAACTACTTAGTCAAAAAATAATCAGCATCAGAGATTCGTGGAGATTTTGAAAACCAAATGCTAAATCAGTCTCCTAAAGTTTTGACTATAATTAATTGAAGAAATCCAGCTACAGAAGACAGGTCCCTTTACCTTTTCCATGACACAACAGAGTCCAGAAGCTGATGAAGTACAGATGTCAAATATTGATATAGAAGACAGTTCGAGTTCAAGCAACTAGTCTTTGTTATCGATTGCCTTAGTTTTATTTTCTATTTTTAGATACAGATCCAAGTTTTCAGGATCTTAAAAACTGATTGTAAAAGGCTATAAATGCCTATCTTTTCTAAGAGACAAGGATTCAAACTGGGAATACATTTTGTGCTACTGTATAGACTCTTATTGCATAATAAAATTACAGTCTCCTTTTGATTTCAATATCAAAAATGTTCATGTTTCCTTTTCTCTACTTTATTTCAGTTTATCTTAGCTTATAAAGACTGTCATCTCTTTATTGAGCTCATAGACTTGAAGTGAAGGATTTCTTTCTATCTTGCATTAATCCCTACACCCAGTTGTATTTGGCAATCAAGATTAGTGTTCTTCATCCTCTCCTTTTAAAATACTTGATCTGATTATTGTTTTCTAAAAGCACTATTTCATTTGAATGTATGATGAGTTGTCTATTACATTAATCATTGAGAATCCCATTGTTCCAAGTATACCTACACATTATTTTCTTAAGTTACCAAGCATCCTTAGCTTACAACCCTAAGGAGTTTCTTGGAGTGATAACAAGCGCAGCAACACCTTGTTGTGTTAACGAACCCATTTCCACATGGAAAAAACATGGCTCAATCTTTAGCATCCTCGAGCGTGGAAGGGGATAGTCAGGGACCCCCCGCGTCTACTAGTAATAACCCAGTCACGAATGTTTACATGTTGAAATTCGATGCTCATATAGCGACCAGGGCCCGAGATTACGGAATTTCGAAATCTGCCAAAAAGGGAAAAGAAGCCACAAACCCACCTATTCCTCTCTAGATTGAGAAGATGGCGAGAAAAAAAATGGCATGCATCTTGAAATGGGTGTTCAAGAAAGTTTCTCATAATATGAATGCATGGGTTTCCCAGAACTACTTCGTTGTGGAAGATTTGGCACAAACGCCTTGCACGATGTCTGATTTGGAAGTCCTCCAAAGTTTCCCTTCATAGAGAAAGGCTCTATTATCCGCCTTGGGTTCTGCAAAGACTTGTAACCTATGAGCAATCATTCTTGATCCAACTGACTTGAAACCTTGTCTTCCTTACCATGTTACATTTTAGATAGTACTGACTTAAACCACGAAATATTTTACTCATAATATTTTCCGTATGGTGGTTGACGAGGGTGTCTCAACTTGCATGATGTCATTGGCATGTTGGAAGGCCATTGGCCAGCTCGGTATGTCTCTGTCGCCTACGTTTCTTACGGTGTTTGACGGTCGGTCCTTTATACCACATGGAATCATTCCATCTTTCCCCTTACAATGGGGAGGAAAGACCGTGTGCGTCGAAGTTCAAGTGGTCGATGCATCTCTTGACTACAGCCTTTTTTTAGGGAGGATTTGGACTTATGAAATTCATGCAGTGGTTGCTACAGTTTTTCGGCTCTTGTTTTTTCCACACAAGGGTCAAATTGTGACCATTGACCAGTTGTCTTTCTCTTGTCTTGACCCTTCATCAGGGACATCCACGGTCCTGATGATTTATAATCCTTAGCCCAGCACCGTCAAATTAGGGGTTGGTTTATGTCCTTCATTGATGGGTACTTTCGATTACCCTCCACCTTCTGGCGATGTCAAGCTTATATCGGTTTCCCCTGACTAACCTAGGGCTGAAAATTTGCAAGTGTCGTCATTTCGAATGACTTACTTTCACGATCCGTGGACTCTTCCTTCCCCATCATCTTCTATGGAGGGGACATGGTATTCTGGCATGGCCATGCCCTTGTCTGTGGTTGAAGTTACATACAACATTATCTAGCAAGCTTCGACGACCCGATCTGACTCCCATACATGAGTTAGATCCAGTTCTCAAGCCTATTTGGGCTCAATATTCTCTTGCCACTACAGATCCTTTAGACCTAGTATTTCCCTCTGACGAGGCGATTCTTGAGGCATTAACTGGTCTAGATAGACCTTGGGATGATCTCCATCATAGATCTTACTTCCTTCCATAGTTAAGGAGAATAGAGGCAGGAAAATTTGTTTGACCGTGAATGGAGATAGGTTTTTTCCTATTAATACTCTAGCTACGCACACAGTTTATGCCAAGTGTAATATGGAAAGTATCGCTGAAACGATTCCAATATATATCTCTAATGATGGAGAAACAACAACTCTTTTCATTTTTAACTAGATAATAGCAAGGTTTGGCATCCCAAAGGAGATTGTCACTGACCACGACAGTCACTTCCAAAAAAAAATGATGATCAATTTAACATCAAAGCTTGGGTTGAGGCAAGAACATTCTTCACCTTATTACCCACAAGAGAATGGTTAGGTTGAAGCTGTGAATAAGTCCCTCAAGACTATTCTTCAACAGGCGATCAATTCTTCCAAGTCAAATTGGCATTTGATGTTGTACTCAATGTTGTGGGCCTACCGAATGTCTATAAAGACTGCCACCGGTTTTTCACCTTTTCAGCTCGTATACAGGCTGGAAGGAACCTTGCCTATTGAGTGCCAGATCCCATATTTAAAGTTGGCAGTGGAATTACCGCCGGACACTTCACTGCTTGAAGAACGCTTATTATTTCTTGAGTAGCTCAATGAGCAGCGTTGTGATGTAGCCTCGGCTAATGAGGCTCATAAGCTGTGAGTCAAGTGTCAGTACGATCGTTCCATTTGTCCTTGGATTTTTTGTGAAGGTGATATTTTCTTGGTCTATGACCAAGACAAAGATCCCCTAAGGGTAGGAAAGTTCAAACCCATGTGGTTCAGAACTTTCATTGTGAAAGAGGCCTTGAAGAAGGGCACTTACCATCTGGTTGAATTTGAAGGAAATGCCTTGGCAGAGCCTAGAAATGGGCTCTACCTCAAGAAGTATTACTTGTAGGTTGGTCGCTTGGGTGACTTATTGTACATATGTAAAGTTCTTATATACAATTTTTTGTCTTTTTGTTTTATGGATGTGTATTTAGTTATGTCATCTTTTTCACTCTGGTAGATGTCAGGTGAATCAGAGGTGTTTTTTGGGTTCGTGGATGGTGCTAGACGACATACTCGAAGGCTTGCTTCTGTAGATTGGGTGATTTTCACACTTGGAGACCATTTTCTATCTTCCAAAGGTATTTGTCTAGGTGACACCACAAACAGTGTTGTTGAGTACAACTCAGTGATAGAGTTACTTTGTGATGCTTTTTCACATGGCATTTCTCACCTCCGAGTCTACTTAGATGCTTAGCTGGTTGTGTCCCAGTTAAATGGAGTTTACCACGTTTATGATCCTACTTTGCACCAACGTTTCCTTAGGTTACGTCTCTTAGAACGTTACTTTGATTACATTACATATATCCATGTTCCTAGGAGATTTAATCATATGACAAATACTTTAGCTAATCAAGTATTAGATTGGCATGTTGCACACACATACACATGTACATACATTTGTAAAATATATGATCCATAAGATGAATAAGATGTAAATATATATATATATATATATATCAAAAGTGTCATGAGCACATAGGTGGGTGTGAACACCTCAAAGATAAGGTTTATTAGACATCGTTGGTCTTATGCCCTCAAAAAATACATATAGAATGGTTCCCTCGACACATATAAAGTCTAGCCTATCTAATCTCGAGGCCTATTGGCTCTGCCATAATGAACGACAATGTTGGATAAATGTCGAGAAAGTTGGACCCACGTCCGTGGCACCCCCACTACATGAGGCTGCATAGAAGGTGGGAGATCATCGATCTCAACCATGGGTATTATACGAGTGAGCGCAGTGAGGTTGCGCTCCACCCGTCTCAAAAATCTCTCAGCCTCTCTGACTAGAGGTCCCCCTGCAGTTGTTGGTTTTTCGGCTATTGTTCCTCCTACCTTTGGTTGAGGACATCATTGAGTCCTCTCGAAGTCTATCGGGTGCACTGGTCCCACATCTGTACATAAAATATACACGAAACTCAGTACTCTAATACACACATAAAAATGATATATATGAAAGAAATTAAAAAATTAAATAACATTAAAAAACAGGATACCTATCTCTCCTTGCTCCTCTCTAGGAAGCATAGGCATGTCCAGATCCCTGGAAAAGTTGATTTTGGCATAGGGGTAGTCCTCTATCGCCAGAATTTTTTGTGCCCACTAGTCAAAAAATGTTTCATCGAAGGCCTCTATGGTCCTCCCTCCCCCCTATCGTGGAAACAATGTTTCCCATATACACATTGTTGGGAAGGAGGCCACATGCCCCTGCACAGTCTCTATAGGACTAAGGGTGGGTACTCTCAAAGAAGAAGAATGAGCATAGAAAAGTACCAAACCTGAAGTTTTTGTTGATTCATTTCCGACACTCTGTCAGTTTTCTCTTCATGCATGTGATCATGGTTGTACTCCAGTCAAATATCTGTGCCTCCTGACACTAAATAACACAATTCATTTGTGCCCAAGAATCCTAGTGAAGGGTCGCAGATCCGGTAATCCACCCAATCAATAGTAAGATCAGTCGTAGAGTCAATCTTGTGATCTTTTGAATCAGCACCTGATAACCTACCTTCTCAGTGTCGGCCTCACAGTACATCTGAATGTAGTCCTCAATGTTAAAAGGCCTAGGGGGAAATGTCCACAGGTTGACTGGTTCCCCTCTCCTTGAGAGGTCAGTCAAGAAGTAGATTTATTCAATCATTGGAGTCAACAGTTGTCCCTCTATCATAAATGTTTCTACATATGGATGCCAGTAGTTAACTAGGGCATTCAATAGCCTGGGTTGTGCCCTCATAAACAGACACTAGAAGAACTTCCACAACCCACATTGTTTCAATGCAGCATTGGCAGTAGGGTCCTCTTCAACTAGTACATCAATTTCCTCATGTTCCCTCTCCCTCCAGTGGACATACATCATGTTCCATGGAAAATAAAAGGGATTTAGCTCTTTCCTTTTAATTTTTTTCTAAGCTTTTGAGGGTGTACGCAGGTTCTTTTGGCCTCAGTCGCATATGTATGTGGGAATATTTGTTGGCCCTTTACCAATTTTTGGAGAACCTTGGTCATGTTTGTCCATTTTTGGGACTTCGACAGGCTGGTTGAAGACAGAGCGCAAGGTGAAGAGGAGATCGCGGGATCTCGCCCTCTTTTATGGGTTTTTTGGGTTTAGGGTTTTATGTAACGGGTATGGGATGTCAACCCATGGGCTTACCCAAGTTTAGGCCCCTTTTGTAAAGTATAAATAAGTATATTGGCAATGTAAGTAAGGGAGGTGTATGTGTGTTGTGCTAAGTGCAATTAATGTAAGCAGTTGGATCTATGTGATTGAGTTATCTATGTGCCTACTGTGTGTTGAGAACTTGCAGAGCTAAGTGCAAGTGACTGTAAGAAGGCTTGTGCTACGACCTAGCTCAGGGAAGGAGGATTTGGAAAGGTGCACGTAGATCTCCTGTCCTATGTAGAGTGGGTTATGTGGCTCTGTGCATGTACCAAGATTGACAGAATATAATAAATAAAAAGAAGAGTTGGTGGGCATAGCCCCACACTTGGGTGAACCACGTATATCATGTGTTATGGTTGCTTTGTGTGATTGTTGTGATTTATGCCTAGTGTTGTAATATTTATGATAAATGCATCTGATAATAATAGCTTAGTTCTTAGTGATATGAATGAATCATAGATATGGTTTATTCCTATGTGCTAAGTGTTTGGATGTGTTAGATCTTGTTGAATACTGCATTGTCCTATAATTAGGGTTCTAACTTGCAATGTGAATAAGGGTTAAATACTAATGAATGTTAACTACTAAGTTCTTTGTTAAGTAATGTGATCACAGATATGTGTCCCAACTAGGTTGTAGACACTTGAGTCCTACAACCATCCCTGCCTCTACCTCAGGTGAGACTTCATCTGCTTCGCAGGTGTTGCCAAAAGGGCCGGTAGTTAGGGCTTTGTTGGTGCATTGTTGAAGCGTTGAAACCTGGGTCTGCCCCAGTGTGTGCCAACAAATGGTTCATTGTTAGGACCTGAAACAGTGATTGCTGGGAACTAAGGAAAAGAGAAATATTTGTGCATAGATATGTTGCTTTAGTGCACAGTATTATACTTGACTTGCGAAGCTCTATGCTAAGAAAAGAATCAAATATGAAGAAAAGAGGTAAGATCTTAAATCTCTATTCTTTGATAAAGGTAAGATACGTGAAAATTTTTGTTTCAAAAGAATGGATCTAGGTATATTTGATAGATTTTTTCCTAGTCTAGAAACAAGGCCACAACTAGAAGAAAGAAGATTTGATATGAGTAGATCTGATAGAAATAATGAAAGATATGTTATTCCTATGCATAGAAATAATTTTTGGACTAACAAATGGATGCAAGACCCTAGAAAGAATTTTTTGTAGGTTAGTTAATGTGATCCCCGTGCACAGTACATGAAAGGTTGGGGATCATTTAAAAGAAAGAGAGGATTAACTCTTTGTTAAATTTGCAGAAGACTGGGACATCTTGCTAAGGAATGCCCTGGTAGAGGTCCTAGTTGTCTTTGTTGTAAATCTATGTATCATGAAGTTTTGAATTTCCCTAGAATGATTGGTAAAGTTGAAAAGATGAATACGAGACAAGAAAACCATGAGAAATGCCAAGAAACTAATAATATGCTAGAACACCAGAAAGAATTGGAGACTATATTATTGCAGATGAAAGAAACATTGAATGATCATAGAGATATCAGTTTATCAGAGATATTAAAAGAGAAGGAGTGCACAGAAACAAGAATAGGAGACTTCGACATAGACTGTGTTCTGGATGAGGAAACAAAGGTGAATATTATGACAGAAAGAACTTGGGAAATTTGGGGAAATCCTGCTATGGTTCCTTCATTGGGAGGAATATGATTGTTTAAAGGAAAATTGATAACCCTATGTGGAAGACTTACCCAAATACCTATGATTTCTCATGGAGCATCAATGGAAGAATACTTTGAGGTCATTAAGTTTGTTGAGAACAATGCCCCATTTGCTCTTTTGCTAGGAAGAACCTAGATTGAGAAAGATCAAATACGAAGGAAACAAGAAGAGGAGGATCTAGAACAAAAAAAAACAAGAATTAAGAGATTGCATGGCTAGGAGAATAACACATTTAATAGAAGAACAAGAGGACAAGTCAAAGCAAATGAGGGCTAGAGACCTGGTTGTCAAAGCTGAAAGAACACAAGAAGGCTTAAAAAACTTATCCATGCAGAACAAAAAAGCACCTACTCCATAAATAGTAGCAAAAGGAGTATTACCCTCAAACTCTTTAAAAGACCCTCAGCAGTGCGAAGTTACTATGCCAAGAGGAGATAAGAACAATAATGGAAAGAGGAACCCAGTGACTCAAATCACGGGAAAGAAAGCTAGAAAGGTTAGCAATAAGAAAGCAAAGTTAGAATAATTGTAGGAAGTCCCAGAGAAGACTTCGCAGAAGGAAGATCTGCAAAAATTGAACTTCGTCAGAATAGCAGAGCAACGTAGATTGGCACTTCGCCACAGGGAAGAAATATGACCGTTGGAGGCATCCCGACCATTAGAACGATGCTCCAGAACGGCTAGAAAAGAAGTTATGGATGGAAAGATCATCATTGGAACATTGAGACCACACCATAACGGATGGAATTGCATTGATTGAAGATTTTTGACCCATTGGAGGAATCTGTTACGACGTTGTCTATTTATCCCGTCGAATGTTGCATCGAGAACACTTTTACGAATTGTGAGTATCTGAGCTCGCAGAGAATTCATTTTTATCGCGTTGTGACTATTGATACCTCACCACTTGTTCTGTTACCATGAGTATTTGTCTGCCTACCTTAGATATCCGATCTCGAGCCTGTATGTCGAGTGAGCGCAATGCAGTGGAAAAATCCATGGAATAAATTTTGATAGATCTAATGGATGAGAAGGTCATTTCTGCAGGCGCACAGGCCTCATCATCTAGAGGATTTCAAACCTCTCCATCGATTGCATGTCGATCAGGACCCTCTAGAACTGCGACAGAGAAGTGGAGCAAGCATCGTGATGACTTACCGAATGTGAAGTTCATCCCATCAATCCTGCCTGACTACATCTCACCTCTAGTTGGCGCGGTTAGTCATGATAGCGTCTCGAGGGACTTTGACTATACATTGATCACTATGTACCTCTCGAATGGGATACATGCAGTTGGATCACAATTGGGATAGATTCTGATGCTGAAGATTAGTGATTTTAACTTGGGAGATCACAAGAGTTATGGCATACTCACACCACATAAGTATTTGACCAAGACAATAGGGAAGAATTTGAAGATAATACCCCAGCCGTGGACCATGGGCATCATGAGGTCCACCATCCTTAATGTGATGAAGATACCACACTTCGGAAGACATCAGAACGTTAACGCATGCGTTAAAATCCTGTTGTCTTGCTACCATGGAGGTTACCTGTAGTTAGACAGATGCATCATTATAGATATGGCGTTGATCCATCGAATCACCGGATTAAGCATGAAAGGACCAAACCCACAGGAATTTTACCTAAGGAAGGTTGCAGATCGCGCCCTGGCGCAGCGAATCAAAGACACCTATGGAGATGTGGAGAAGGGGAAGCAAGGCTACAAGGTAGCTTCTCTCTAGAATGGTGCAGTGTGCCTAGCTTACCAGTTGATCGTTGGTAAGCTAGTCAGGAAGAACAGACCCACGCAGGTCACGGGGTTCATTGTCGACCTCACAGGAAAATGCATTGAAGGGATATAAATGAACTGGGCAAGCTACCTCATCAACCAATTAGAGAAAGACTATCATGAAGCTCAAGATCAGGGCTACGAGTTCCATTTCAGTTGACTTCTGATTCTCATTGCCTTCATTTCTTGGGAGATGCCAGAAGGAGCGACCTTCCCTGACATTGATTCATCTGAACCACTAGCTACGAAGTTCACTATGCTCTTGTATTCAAGCGACATGGAAAAAAAATGGCAGACAAACGCGATGTTCCACACCTATTACCTGCAGCTGAAGAGGGCTATTGAGTCCTTCCCTCGCATGAAACCGAATACCTACATATTTTTAATACACTTACGAATTTCCACGCAGATAGACATTTCATTTATATCATTGCACGTGGAGACGAACATAAAGAAGAGCTCCAATCCTACTATAAGCTCATAGAGGAGGAAATGGAAGAAATAACCAAGGAATGTCCTGCAGAGTTCCTTATACCAGTCGACCAGGAAGAACTGTCTAACACCAACCTCATCAAAATTTCTATAGTCACTTGCGAAGAGTATGATGCACCCAACAATAGTAGAAGGAAGAAGTGAAAGAACTAAACAGTGCATCCAAGGAAACTAGACCAAAGTCACCAGGAGGGGGAGGTGATGATGAAGTAGATCAAGAAGAGAATGAAGGGAAAGAAGACAAACCAGAACAACATGAAGTGACACCGCATAAGGATCCCCTTGATGAGGCTGAGACATCCAATAAAAGAAAGGGGTCCCCAACAAAACCTTCCTCGCGAAAGAATTCAAAAGCTAGTAATTCCAAGTTGCAAACTATGCTCACGGTGGATGACATGGACCTCATCATCATTGTTGTAACAGATACCTCAGAGGATATTTTACAGCGCAACAAAGAAAAACAAGAGACCATGTATGATAGGATTGAAGCAGAGATGAAAGGGGTACAACAATCCCTCTACTCTAGTCGCGCATTGTCTATTGTGCCACCGCCATCAGAAGGAACATAGTTGGGAGATGATCCTGCCCAACTACGTCGAATAGCAGATGTGACAGAGGCTCACCTTCGCTGTGTCCAGGAAGAAAAAGAGAAGGCCACAAAGGCATTGAAGCAAGAAAAAGAGGAATCCATAGAGCAACGTCGAGTTGCGCAAGAAGAAAAAGATGACCTCTAGGTGAAGTTTGTAGAGGATAGAGCGCAGATACAGAAGGAGAACGAACAATTGCTTGTAGAGAAGATTAGAGTTAAAGAAGCAGTCATTAGAGAACTTCGCTCTGTGACGGGCTTAGAATAGATGGAAGAAGAAACCATTGAGAGCCAGGTGGGGAAGATCATTGAATCCATTCAACAGCTTCAAGAAATAATCGTATAATTGGAATTGCAAGCAGTGCCAAGCACTCTGCAGGAAGTGCAATATCAGAGAGAAGAAACTACCTAGAGCGCAGTCCAGAGAATCAATGCATTGGAATTAGAATGCAAACAACTCATCAGTCGAAGTGTACAAACCTATGAGTGAATTGCAAAGGACCCATAACTAAGGACATTGGAGTCACAACTCTAGGAGGCAAAGCAACAAGCAACAATAGTGCAAGCACAGTTGAAGCCATTGTCAGTGGTCGAGAGGATGAAAATGTCCCAGGAATAGCGCATGATTCAACAACAAGTCCATGCGATCCAGAGTAAAGTCATGGAAGTGACCCAAAGGCTCCAGCCAATGTAGGATGAAGCTTTCACACATTTTGAGGAGATTGAAGGACAAGGTGCACATCTAGAACAAGTGGTCACCATGGTGGAACAATGCTTGACAGGGCCTGTGACCGAGAAATTTATTCAGGAGTTTGCCAAGCAGGAGGCTCTGGTGAAGCAGTAGGTCGAGGCAACTCGATCTAAGCTCGAGGCCTTTGAGGCAAAGATACCCATATCAGAGTGAATCGGGATGAGTCACAGGTGAGTGTTGGGGGCCTGTTGTCCCTTGACCAAGTTTTGGAGAACCTTGGTCATGTTTGACCATTTTTGGGACTTCGATAGGCTGGTTGAATATGGAGCGCAAGGTGAAGTGGAGATCGCAAGATCTCGCCCCCTTTTGTGGGATTTTTGGGTTTAGGGTTTTATGTAACAGGTATGGGATGTCGGCCCATGGGTTTACCCATGTTTAGGCCCCTTTTGTAAAGTATAAATAAGTATCTTGGCGATGTAAGTAAGGGAGGTGTATGTGTGTTGTGCTAAGTGCAAGTAATGTAAGTAGTTGGATCTATGTGATTGAGTTAGTTCTATGCCTACTGTGTGTTGAGAACTTGTAGAGCTAAGTGCAAGTGACTATAAAAAGGTTTGTGTTGCAACCTAGCTTGAGGAATGTTAAGAACCAAATATCAATATAGCATAGAAAAACCTCAGAAAAAGTACTCAACGCCTTGAAAAATAGATAATTTCAGATAATAAGCCTCTTCGAGGGGGAAACCTACTTTTACCCCACTTAAATTTTCAAGTACAAGACGATTCAAAATGAAAATGTCTCCTTGGTATATATAGGAGACTAGGAGGTATAATTACAACTAATGGCCTAATGCTGACATAAATAAAATAACATTACTAATATAATATGCCCCAATTAAGGGGTAATGAGCCAATATTAGGGCTTAACAAGGAAGGAGGATCTGGCGAGGTGCATGCAAATCTCCTATCCTATGCGGAGTGGGTTCTATGGCTCTGTGTGTGTACGAAGATTGACAGAAGATAATAAATAAGAAGAAGAGTTGGTGCACGTATCCCCACACTAGGGTGAACCACAGATATCATGTGTTATGGTTGCTTTGTGCGATTGTTGTGATTTATGCCTAGTGTTGTAATCTTTATGATAAATGCATCTGATAATAGTAGCTTTGTGCTTAGTGATATGAATGAATGATAGATATGGTTTATTCTTATGTGCTAAGTGCTTGGATGTGTTATATCTTGTTGAATACTTCATTGTCATGTAATTAGGGTTTTAACTTGCAATGTGAATAAGGGTTAAATACTAATGAATGTTGAATGATAAGTGCTCTGTTAAGTACCGTGATCACAGATATGTGTCCCAGCTAGGTTGTAGACACTTGAGTCCTACAACCACCCCTGCCTCTACCTCAGGTGAGACTTCATCTGCTTCGCAGATGTTTCCTAAAGGGCCGATAGTTAGGGTTTTGTTGGTGTGTTGTTGAAGCATTGAACCCTGGGTCTGCCCCTGTCTATTCCAACAAGAGTGTTTTCTTCCTAAGTACATACGCGGGTTGTCCTTGGACATCCCATGTACACGCAGGGCCGCTCTTTTTAAGAGACTGTGCCCCTCAAAAATGAAAATAAATGCATAAAAGAAGAATTGAAATGCAAGGGGGGTGCATTTGTACTTACTTGGTCCAAGCAGAAATTTGTTTCGTCCACTGAAGCTCCTGGAATCAAATTCTTTAGCAAAGGGACTTTTTCTCCTTTTTGGTCAATTTTCAAAATGCAATGGTGAAAATGAGAGGTTGGCTTCTATTTATAGACCTTTTTGGCCCTTTTTTCCACTTTCTTACCCCCTTAGTCATTTCTTCCTAGATTGGAAACCATTTGGTTTGGATTCTAATCTCCTTATTGGATGATACAATACACTTTTTCTTTTGGTTTGGTAACCTTTTGGGGATGGGTCACTTTTGGTATCCTTTGGTAAAAGTCATTTTTTCCAACTTTTTGCATATAAGTTAGGATTTCACCTCCACTTTCTGCATCTCATTGTCTTTTCCACTTTACTATAGGATCGACCCCACCGATGTGCCACATAGAACCTTCATTGTTTCTCTAGAGGTGTCGTAATTAGGTGGTAGAGCCTACCTTTACATGAATTAACTGAGAAAAGTACCCCCCTGGAGTCTTCTTTAAGCACTTTTGAGACTCTCTAAACATGAAAATATTGTCAAGCGATATTGTTTCCCTTCACGCTCGCCAAAATCACATTTGAAGGAACCTTTGTTTGGCAGTAGTTTACCCCTTTTTGAGTCAGGACGGTCAATTTCACGAATAAAGGTATGCTCTATGAACTTTGATTTTCTAGAAGAGTATTCCCAGGCATAAGTTTAACCCTTTTTCAGGCCTGAGGGACTAAATTTTCGAAAAAGGAACATTCTCCTTGGTTTTGGTTTATCACATTTTTTGGGCCTTGGAGATTACTTACAAAAAAGGAACCCCCATGGAGTCCATAGTTAACCTCTTTTCAGACTCATTAAAATTGAAAAGACTGTCAAGTGACCTTGTTCCTTCACACTCGGTAAATTGGTCCATAAGAACATCTACTGGCATGAGTTTACCCCTTTTTCTAGCCTGTAGATTATAGTGGAAAAAGGTACGCCTCGAGAAAATTGTCTCGTCAGGAGAGTTCTCCTCAGTGAATTTTATACTTTTTCAGGCTAAGGAGACTAAACTCAGAAAAAGTTTGTGAGTCCATAGTTAAGCTCTTTTCAGAATCCTTAAAATTGAAAATATTTTCGATTGATCTTGTCTTTGTCACACTCATTAAAATGGTTTTGAATAGACATATTTTGATGCAGGAGCATCGCCAACATCAAGCGAGCGTGGGGCAGGCGCCAACGCATTTTGGCACATGATAAAATTATTTGAATGTTTTTGAAGTAAATACGCCAAACATAAATGAAACAATTAAGGAAGGGCGTACTTCCATATTGTAAACAGACCTTGAGCGTCCCGCTCTCATCTGTATTAGGTGAAGGAATTTATGTTATTGAATGTAAGTAGGAAGAATTGAATTCCTAGATTAGACAGTTTTAGGAGCCGGAGGGAAAATGGATATAGACACCCTCACTTGTATTTTTGTAACAATTAGCAGCATTATGAGAAGGGAGCACAGGAGAGCAGAAAACTGTGTAGAAAGCCCCATGTACAGAAGTTCTGGATTAATACAAAGATCTTTAGTTCAGACTCATGGTGTTAAATTGTTTTCTGTGTTGCACACGCTAATTTATATATGTTTGTTTACCCTCTATTATGAATTTTGCTTTGATGTGTGAATGTATGATTTCATGTTAATGTCTGAAATCTGAAGAGAGGGAGAATAGAGAACGAGTTTCAATTGTTTCTCTGTCTGAGAAAGAGTTTTCCTGCAAGGAGTGCAGTGAAATCGTCTGCAAGGTGTGCGTTGAAGGAGGTCAGAGTTCGTCTCTGCAAGATCAGGAGAGATAACACGATTCTCATTCTCACAGAAGTGTAAGTTAAGCATAGGAGCCGTGCAAGGAGTGCGCAAGCTGAGTGAAGTCTCAATGTTTTCAAACTGAGCGAAGTGGTGGAAGGACTGTTGTTGCAGAGAGTACACAGAGTCGGAGAAATCAATACCTAGAAGTATTCAAGAGTCGCTGCAAGGAGCACGTGCAGGAGTCTTCTTGAAGACTCGAGTCGTGAAAAAAGATCAGGAAGTTTAGTACTTTGAAACATTCAGAGACAAGGCACAGCGATATCGTTTCACGGGTGGACAAGTTTTATGAAAGAACACTTGTTTCATTTCGTAGAAATTGTCAAGGGAGCTTTGGACGGTTGGAATCCTCAGAGGAGAATTCACGAGATTCCGAGAACCATCAAATCTTACAGAGGAGTAGGGAAGTTATGGTCGGGAGAAATTGGACCATTGGATCACTCACGGAATTCATTTCGGGGTTTTGGGAGTTGAAAGGTCGAGACCTTTGCACCAAGATTCACGAGATCGTGAAAGACGAAGTCACAAAATCGTGAAAGGAATCTGAGCCGTCCGATTGGAAGGACACATGTCGCGATATCACCCGTATTGGGGATTTATACATCGGTGGTCCGAAGGAGAAATTCTTCAACTTCGCGAGTGGCGAAGATACGAAGTAGATCAGAACCATCCGTTAGGAGGAGGACAGGTGTCAGAGATTAGAGGATCTCGCGAACTCAGAGGTTCATCAGGTGTGAACCCAAAGTTTGAGTACTCGGAGTTGCGAGAAGTGAAGTCACGAAGTGCTAAGAGCCAGCACGAGGGACACGTGGCAGAACTGCACAGTGGACCCAGGAGTTTGACCAGCAGACATGCGTTGCACATTTGGAGGAGTCAACACCCCGTTGATCTCTCGCACCTTGGGGACTCAAGAGATAAGGGAACGTATGTTCGAGCCCTCAACTCGCGAAGTCACGAGAAGCGAGAACGAGAGGAGGAGGAAAGTCAAATCTCGCCTCTCGGTGGTTTGGGAAAGAAAAGGGGCAAGGCTCAACGTGTGAACTCACAAAGGCGCGAGGGGCAAAAGGAGGTAGTGCTTAGCCTAGCCGACAATCACGCAAGGAGGGAAGTGACCAAAGGGGAGCCATAACCATTTCGCAGTCTCGGGTATTGCAGAATTGAAGGAGGGAGGCTCAGAGTTTCAACTCGCGAACTCGCGAACCGCGAGAAAGAACCTGTGGATCGATTTGAAGTGGGATTCCAGCAGAGAATCCAAAAGAGCCAATCCGGCTCAAGGGCATATACAATGATCCTGTGAGCAGATCTCGGTCCTGAGGGGCCGATAGGGTTTGTGTCAAAGTGGTATCAGAGCACAGAGATTCCTTTGCTTTCTATAGCAGGGAAAAGGAAGATTCACCATGCTACCGAGAAGAAGGGACAGGAAAACACCCGATCCTCCAGAGGAGAGGGAAATACCGAGAAGAAGGGGTAGGCAAATGCCTGATCCAGCCATGGAAAGAGAAATGTGTGACTTACGCACCAGGCTCGAGGATATGGAGACAACACAAAGGCGTACAACCGGTGTTGGGGATCTTAGTGATTCCGAAAGTGAAGATGAAGCTAGACATGAAGGAGAAGAAGTCACCGCAGAGGATGCAGCAACCAAACGCATGATTAGGGATGTTGCAAGGATGGGTGCTAAGGCAAAAATAGATATTCCAGTATACAAGGGAAACCTGGATGTCGAGGAGCTTCTAGACTAGATTAGAGCTCTGGACACATATTTTGACTATGAGGATGTCGAGGAAGACAAAAAGGTGAATCATGTTGTCACGAGACTTAGAGGACATGCAACATTGTGGTGGGATGAGCTACAAGCTGACAGACGCTGCAAAGGCAAGCAGAAAATCAAGAGTTGGGATAGGATGATGGCGAAGATGAAGGCAAAATTCATTCCCAGGGATTACCAGATTACTCTGTTTCAGAGAATGAAAAATTTGAGACAGAAGCTGATGACAGTGAACGAGTACACTGAAGAATTCTACAGGTTGAACATCAGGGCAGGTCATCACGAAAGTGATGATGAAAAGGTTGTCAAGTACATGAATGGTCTGAGATACGACATTCAGGATGAGATGAGCATAATGACCATCCGAACGATGGAATATGCTTATCAGATGGCTCTAAAAGTTGAAGAGAAGCTGAGCCGAAAGCAGGGTCAAAGAGGCCGAGGTAGAAGTCAGCCCAAAGGAAAATCAGTTTCCTAGGATAGAAATTAGAAACCCAAGGAGGACTAGAAGAAACCTCAGACTCAAACTGAGAGAGGTGGAAGTTCACATAGAGGGAAGCATACCGAACAGAGAGGTCAGTATGTTGATGCAAACGTTTTTCCTCATACCAGAGGTAGAGGAAGAGGAAGAGGTGGAGTAATGAAATGCTTCACGTGTGGAAAAAATGGACACAAGTCTTATGAGTGTCCAGACAAAAAGAAATAAGGTGGTGAAACTCACATCGTCGAAGCACAGAGGCAGAATGTTGAGGTGGAAGATCGTTGATGATGCGAAAGGTTCTCTTAACACTAGAGAAGGAGGTGGAGAATCCAGTGCAAAGGAACAGTCTTTTCCGGACTGCTTGCAAGACCAAGGGCAAGGTATGTAAAGTCATTGTGGACAGTGGTAGCATGGATAATCTTGTTTCAACAGATATGGTAGAAAATCTGGAGCTGGAGATGATTGAACATCCGAGCCCATACAGAGTTTCGTGGCTACAAAAAGGACATCAAGTAAATGTCACTAAACAATGTTTAGTTGAATTTAAGATAGGAGGGTATAAAGATGAAATACTTTTTGATGTCATTCCCATGGATGTTTGGCATCTATTGTTGGGTAGACCGTGGCAATATGACAGGAATGTGGTTCATGATGGGAGAAGGAACACATACACCCTAGAGAAGAATGGGAGAACTCACTTGTTACTTCCAATTAAAGATAAAGAGGTGAAACCTGAAGTAAGCAATGATGTACTTCTCATGAGTGGGAAGGAACTTCTTACAGAGGTTAAGAATAAGGAGGAACTGCAATTCATTGTGGTCAGAAAGACAAAAAAAAATTTAACCAGTACAAGAGTAGATGATTTACCATAAGAGGTTCAGAAGTTGTTAGAAGAGTTTGCTAACATAGTAGTGGATGAACTACCCCATTCGTTGCCACCGGTCAGAAGTGTGAGTCATCATATTGATCTCATACCTGGAGCTAGTTTACCAAACAAATCCACGTACATATTGACACCGCAGGAGAATGAAGAAGTCAAAAGATAGGTCCAAGATTTAATGGACAAAGGTTTGGTTAGGGAAAGCTTGAGTCCGTGTGTTGTTCCGACAGTACTCAGTCCGAAGAAAGAAGGAGGCTGGAGGATGTGTACTAACTCGAGGGAAATCAACAAAATAACCATCAGGTGCAGATTTCCATTGCCAAGGATGGATGATTTGATGGATTGCTTAAGTGGGGCTAAATTTTTTTCAAAGATTGATTTGAAAAGTGGATATCACCAAATTCGTATGAGGGAAGGTGATGAATGGAAGACAACCTTCAATACTAATGAAGGGTTGTATGAATGGTTTGTTATGTCGTTTGGATTAACAAACATGTCGAGTACTTTCATGAGGTTGATGAATGAAGTCCTAAAGGAGTTTATCAGAAAATTTGTCATTGTGTATCTTGATGACATACTGATTTTCAGTAAAATAGAGGCAAAGCATTTGGGACATTTGGCTACAGTGATGCAGAGGTTACAGCAAGAGAAGTTGTTGACAAACATGAAGAAATCATCATTCATGAAGACAAAGCTCATTTATTTGGGTTTTGTTATTTCTGCAGATAAGTTGAAGATGGACCCATATAAGGTGGAGGTAATTAAGAATTGGCCATCACCGACAAGTATATTTGAGGTGAGAAGTTTTCATGGATTGGCTAGTTTCTACCGGAAGTTCATCAGGAATTTCAGTGGAAATAGTACATCGATGATGGACACAGTGAAGAAGAGACACAAGTATTTTCACTGGACAGAAGAGGCTGAGAAAAGCTTCAAATTGTTGAAGAAGAAAATCACAGAACAACCAATTTTGGTGTTGCCTGATTTCCAAAAGACATTTCAGGTAAAATGTGATGCAAGTGGGTTTGCAATTGGGGTAGTCTTGAGTCAAGAAGACAGGTCGATAGCATACTTCAGCGAGAAGCTAAATGAAGCGAAAGTAAAATACTCCACTTATGACAAGGAGTTCTATGCTATTATTCAGGCATTGAAGAAATGGAGACACTACTTGATTCTGAAGGAGTTTGTCCTATATAGTGACAATCATGCTTTGCAATTTGTGACTCAACAGGAGAAGTTGAATCAAAGACATGCAAAATGGGTTGAATACATGCAGAACATTACTTTTGTAATTAAGCATATTTATGGAACTGTTAACAAAGTTGTTGATGCTTTGAGCAGGAAATGTTTTCTATTGCAGGAGTTCATAGTCAAAACATTGGGTTTTGATGATCTCAAGGACATGTACAGAGATGATCCAGATTTTAAAGAGGCGTATGAAGTAGTTGAGAATCCAATTCTCAGGGACAGAAGCCAGTGGATAGAATACATGATCCAGGATGGATTGTTATTCAGGGGTAATCAACTTTGTATTCCAAAATGCTCCATGAGGGAGAATTTGCTGAAGGAGAAACATAGTGGAGGATTGGCTGAACATTTCGGTCATGACAAGATGTTCACAAATTTGAATGGGTCATATTTTTGGCCAGGAATGCGAGTAGGCGTCAAAATATTTGTGGACAGATGTAGAATTTGTCAGCATTCAAAAGGAAAGAGGCAGAATGCAGGCTTTTATCAACCGTTACCCATACCTGATAGGCTGTGGGATGCAGTTAGCATGGACTTCATATTGGGATTTCCAAGAACACAAAGAGGGCTTGACTCAATCTTTGTGGTAGTGGATAGATTTTCCAAAATGACACATTTCATACCGTGTCAGAAAACTAGTGACGCAACTCACATTGCGATTTTGTTTTTCAAAAAAGTCATTCGACTTCATGGCTTACCAAGGAGCATAGTTTCGGATCGAGACACCAAGTTTGTGGGACACTTCTGGAGGACCTTATGGAAAAAGCTGGGAACAAACTTATCGTTCAGTTCATCTTATCGTCCTCATATGGACGGATAGATAGAAGTTGTGAACAGAAGTTTGGGAGACTTGCTGAGGAGCTTGGTGACAGAACACCACAGTCAGTGGGACAATATTCTGCCACAGGTGGAATTTGCTTATAATGATTCACTCAACAGAAGCACAGGGTAGAGTCCGTTCCAAATTGTTTATGGGATGCAGCCAAGGGGAGTTTCTGAATTGAGAGATTCAGAACAGAATGAAACTAGGAGTGCTAGTGCAGAGGATTTCATAGAAGAGATGAAGGAACTTCACAGCCAGGTGAAGGAGCGATTGCAGAACTCGAGCCAAGAGTATAAACGCAAAGAAGATCAACACAGGAGACAACTTCAATTCAAGGTTGGTGATTTGATTCTGGCACATCTGAGAAAGGAAAGATTCTCGAAGGGGACATATAACAAACTAAATATGAAGAAGATTGGACCATGTAAGGTCTTGAAGAAATTTGGGGCAAGTGCTTATGAGATTGAATTACCCGATGGGTTCGTAATTTCTCCGATATTCAATGTCTCATATTTGTACCCATACAAAGCTAAGGGATCAGGAACAAGTGATGAACAACCAGAGGTTTAGTGGATAAAACAGATGCGAGTTGCAGAGAATCCACAGATGGAGAGAATACTAGACAAAAGAGTTAGTAAGAGAACTAGGCGAAAGGAGTATTTTGAAAACGGATATAGACACCCTCACTTGTATTTTTGTAACAATTAGCAGCATTATGAGAAGGGAGCATAGGAGAGTAGAAAACTGTGTAGAAAACCCCATGTATAGAAGTTCTGGATTAATACAAAGATCTTTAGTTCAGACTCATGGTGTCAAATTGTTTTCTGTGTTGCACATGTTGATTTATATATGTTTGTTTACCCTCTGTTATGCATTTTTATTTGATGTGTGAATGTATGATTTCATGTTAATGTCTGAAATCTGAAGAGAGGGAGAATAGAGAATGAGTTTCAATTGTTTCTCTGTCTGAGCAAGAGTTTTCCTGCAACGAGTGTAGTGAAATCGTCTGCAAGGTGTGCATTGATGGAGGTCAGAGTTCGTCTCTGCAAGATTAGGAGAGATAACATGATTCTCATTCTCATAGAAGTGTAAGTTAAGCATAGGAGCCATGCAAGGAGTGTGCAGGCTGAGTGAAGTCTCAGTGTTTGCAAACTAAGCGAAGTGGTGGAAAGACTATTGTTGCAAAGAGTACACAGAGTCAGAGAACTCAATACCTAGAAGTATTCAAGAGTCGCTGCAAGGAGCACGTGAAGGAGTCTTCTTGAAGACTCGAGTCATGAAAAAAGCTCAGGAGGTTTAGTACTTTGAAGCGTTCAGAAAGAAGGCATAGCAATATCGTTTCGCGGGTGGACAAGTTTTGCGAAAGAACACTTGTTTCATTTCATAGAAATCGTCAAGGGAGATTTGGACAGTCGGAATCCTCTGAGGAGAATTCAAAAGATTATGAGAACCGTCAAATCTTACAGAGGAGTAGGGAAGTTACGATCGGGAAAAATCGGACCGTTGGATTACTCGCGGAATTCATTTCGGGGTTTCGAGAGTTGAAAGGTCGAGACCTTTGCACCAAGATTCATGAGATCGTGAAAGACGAAGTCACAAAACCATGAAAGGAATCTGAGCCGTCTGATCGAAAGGACACGTGTCACGAGATCACCTATATCGGGGATTCAGACATCGGTGACCTAAAGGAGAAATTCTTCAACTTCGCGAGTGGCGAAGCTACGAAGTGGATCAGAATCATCCGTTAGGAGGAGGACAGGTGTCAGAGATCAGAGGATCTCGCGAACTTGGAGGTTCACCGGGTGTGAACCCAAAGTTTGAGTGCTCGGAGTTGCGAGAAGCGAAGTCACGAAGTGTCGAGAGCCAGCATGAGGGACACGTGGCAGAACTGCATAGTGGACCCGGGAGTTTGACCAGCAGACACATGTCACACATTTGGAGGAGTCAACACCCCGTTGATCTCTCGCGCCTCGGGGACTCGGGAGATAAGGGAACGTAGGTTCGAGCCCTTGACTCGTGAAGTCATGAGAAGCGAGAACGAGAGGAGGAAGAAAGTCAAATCTCGCCTCTTGGTGGTTCGAGAAAGAAAAGGGGCAAGGCTCGACGTGTGAACTCGCGAAGGTGCGAGAGGCGAAAGGCGCTAGTGCTTAGCCTAGCCAGCAGTCGCGCAAGGAGGGCACTGACAAAAGGGGAGCCATAACCATTTCACGGTCTCGAGTATCACGGAATTTAAGGAGGGAGGCTCGGAGTTTCAGCTCACGAACTTGGGAAATTGTGAACCGTGAGAAAGAACTTGTGGATTGATTTGAAGGGGGATTCCAGCAGAGAATCTGAAAGAGCCGATCTGACTCAAGGGCGTATACAACGATCCTATGAGCGGATCTCGATCCTGAGGGGCCGATAGGGTCTGCATCATATTTGTTTTGCAATTTTAACCTTTTTTTGAATCGACTAGTCTATCTCCGAAAAAGGTACTCTATGGAGTCTTCTTTTACGTTTTTTCAGACTCTCTAAACGTGAAAAAACTACCGACCTTACCTTCTTTAGGCTCGCTAAAATTACATTGAAGGGGGTTTCATTGTATCTTTCTAATCGCATTTGCATCTCTGCGTCTTTGGCCTAATGTCAGCTCCATGTTGCTCTCAACTGAACCTTTGAAGCATGCCTTATATGCAAGCCCTGTAGCACTTTTCCTCTGTGACCTGACACCTTGACCGATGGAGGAATTTTCCCTGAGTGTCATTTTCCTGCACATGTCTCCTTGCTCTAATCATTAGTGTATTCCTTGTTCTTGGAACTAGTATGCTTTCTTGTGACACTTGTTCCTCCTTTGTAATGTAGCATTCTTTTATTCTTTTTCATGCTCTTTAAAAACTTGAAAAAGACAAAAAAATCAAATATCCCAAACAGAGGGGATGGGAAATATGTATTCTTTTTTCAGCAGCACAAAGAGTCTCCCTTGGACAAATAACATCCTTTCATTAGTTCATCAAGCATTGGGATCTAGTATGACCTTAGGAATTTGTTCTCGCTACATAGAGTTGTGTCCTCCTCTGTTTGGTTATTCTTCCAAACACATGAAGAGTTTGTGTTGCCTCCTGCATCGTGAACTTATGTCAATGTCATGCTTCCTAAGTTTGATCATATTTTGTTCTTTTTTCCAAGGGAATTTTCACCCAACCTGACTCAACCTTTCTACAGTTTGTATCTTAACCTCATGAGTCAGCCATCCCAAGGGTCCAATCAAGTCCTGATTCAAAATCGATGAAGTTCTCTTCCTGATCATCGAGATCCTCTTGTATTTTCCCAATGAGTCATAAAAGATCTCAGGGTAGTGATTTATGCACTCCCATTATACTCCTACCTGAGTTTTGAAGATCTTGAAGTTGTTTCTCGAGCTATGAAGACCTCATCTCTAGCCATCAGGCATCACTAGCTTCTTGAAGATGGATACTATATTTGTATATCTTTGATTTTGATATGTAGATCCATTGTGTATTTCTCGTGGCTACACTTTATATAGTTATATGACATGGATCTGTAGTGTATTTGATTGGCATCCATGATTTATTTCATCCTGAGCATGGGTATGCCCGCTTCGGAGAAACAATTTTTATTTTGCAGATGACACCTCCCGAACTCTGTTCCTAGGCTCACTCGATTTCGTACATTGGTGAACATATTGTAATGTATTTCGGCCATCAATTTCTCTTCTGACCTCAAACATTATGGGGCATCTTTTATACCCCTAAATTTCTCTACAAATTCATACATGGCCTTGGCCCTCTTACTTGCATTTTTTTCCAAAGCACTGCTGAGTAGCTCTTCTTAAAAAACCATTTTTTAGAAGATGTATATGCCCTGTACCATTATTTCCCACGTACATACACTTGTTGCACCACTACAACTCGTGTGCATATGCGTGCTACACCATTACAACTCGCGTATACTTGCAAAAGTTGCAAAAAATAAAAAGTTACAAGGAATTCGTTGAAATTGGCGGGCTATTGGTATTTTCCCAACTAATCCACCTGCTATAGCCCGTCACCCAACCGAATAAACATCCTTTTTGCATATAAAAGGAGGTGTTGGGGTCTCATTTCACATCTAAGCATAAGAACAGTGAAACTCTTCCCGATTCCACTTCCCCTCCTTGCCCAAGATATTGCTGCCTTTTGTGAGAAATTGCCTCAACATTCCCTCATTAGCCCCTTCTTCCTCCATTTAACCCATTCACAAGGTGTACTTGGAGCTTGGTGAAGAGGAGCCCAAACCAGGTTTGTGGAACGGTGGCCAACTTAGATTGTAAAGGTATAATCTTTGTATTATTAATAAAATAATTACATTTTCCTATCCCAAATGATGGTGTCTTGAATAATTTTGTTAATTTATGCTTGACATTCTAACATCTAACCCTAACTTATATATGGAATATAATGCTTGTAGTTCTCTGTTTGTCAATCTTTGGATGCAGGTCAGCCCTGGGAGGAGGCATGCAGTCAGTGGAACTTCTAAGCACGAGGAGGTCATCACCAGATGTGGGATTAGAGGTATAGTTACTCGATCTCCTTTTTCTTTTCTTTATTTATATTAGTTTTGGTATGTTTGGGGTAGTATAGAGAATTGATTATCTTTTAGTTAGTTAATCGATCTACCTACATTTTGAACCCTCGTGTAGTTAAAGGGGGGTTTTTTCCGCTAGCACCAACTAAGGAGGCTAGATCGTTCCCTTAGCTGTACTACCCAACTACCCGGGTACTAGAGAGTATCTTCCCAAGTTTTTTTCTTGGTGGCACTATAGCAGTCAGGCGGTTGATCAGTTTATCTATGAAGGGCTTCAGAAGATCTAGGTCGATCTATATATAGGTGTTGTTTTATGCACTACCACTCAAAGGGGTACCAACATGGGTTACAAGGGTGGCCAACAGATGTGTGTTTGAGTACCTCTTGTATTTCCTACATGTAGCACTCTCCGACCACGGGTTTATGCGCATAGCGACAGATCTTTGTAGCTTTAAGATGTCGGAATGCGTCTCTACCCTAAAAAAATTAACTCACAATTTTCTGCTAAGGAAAGTGCTCTAATACCACTTGTAGTATTCCATATATAGAATAGTATGTAGAACAAATATATTTTATCTAGAAATGGCATAAACAGTGATATAACTAGAACAATACTAGAATAATACCAGAAAGAGCACCTTGATTAATCATAGAAATGTTCACTTGCCTCTTCGAGGGGGAAACCTCCAGCAAAGTAGAACTCTATTACAATAACATCCAATACAAATCTTCTCATACCCTCTGCTCTTATTTATACTAAATCTATCTATCCAAAAGAACAATCTAGAGGAAGATCCTTCTAGAAGCAGAACTTTTATTAGGTCTTCTTACAATTGACTTATTCCTCCTTAATATTGACCTTTATTACATGGAAATATGTTATTCTACCCACTTGAGGGGTTAGGTAGGTTAGGTCCCTAACGAGTTAGGAGGCTAAACAAGCAAGAATAAATAGAAAATGAAAGGAAAAGACAAGATAAATCCATAAAAAAGAGGAATGAAGATGAGAGGGTGGATAATGAAGTACAAGGAGATTCAAAAGCCAAGTCTAAATTGAAATAGTAACAAAAAAAAGGAATATGAAGAAAGAAATGAAAAAAAGAAAACACGAGGAGAAACATTAGACCCATAAAAATCAAGTCCCCTAGAGACAACAAATATTCTCACAATGTAGACAATTATAGGAGACCATCTTCCCCTTTTAGGATTGAGATTAGGGAAATATTTACAGAAAGATACGAAGAAAGTGGCAATAATTCATTGTGTTCCCAATAAAATAATGAAATAAATAATACAAAAGACTCATAAGAAGTTGAATCTCTCAAATAATGAGGATCTAACTGTATCTAGAGAGATCCCTATAATCAACTAAACAACCGATAACAACATCTTCAACAAGGGTCACCTACACTCAAACAAACAAATCCAACATAGTAAAACTAGTAAAATAATTGAAGTAATGTAATAAAATAAACCCTCTCTCGCATCAAATTTCCTACTACAAGGCATATATGGAAAGCATCCATGAGTATAAAAAAAAAAAAATATGGAAAGCATCCATCAGTATAAAAAAAAAAAATTTAAGGTACAAGATGAATTTTAAATGTAGATTAAAGATTATTATTCAAAAGACTACATAATCTACAATTTTATTCTTCATAATTCATTACCTTTTCAAACAAATAAGAAATAAATATTTTGACGTGAGAAAATGGAAATAAGAAGCTCCTTAGACATCCCAAGGATGAGCAACAAATAATTCAAATGCAATATGATGGTCATGGCTAACTAGAAATCAACATGTATAAAATTAGAGATATTAACATAAAAAATTATTTTAATAAATTTTATTGATAATAACAAGTATTTGAAGATGTCACTTCCTTCATTTGGTGTTTGGTTAGTCCAGTGCATCAAGAACAATAATAGAACATATAAAATACTTGAAAAACAATATAAAATTAGAAAAAAATTTCATAGAAACAACTCCAGCCATAACCAAGGCAAGGTTAAAAGAATATATCTCAACTCCATAAAAAGAAAACAACTTAATTAATTCATTCCTCAACACACTACAAATAATATTGAACCAATTCCATGGGAGTTGATCTCAACACACTACAAATAATATGGAACCAATTCCATGGGAGTTGATCTTGTATATAGTAGCCTTGGAATAGTGGGTATTTACATGTCATCAATATTAGTCAACACATGAAATCTAGCATGCTTACTCTCACTCTCAAGGTAAATATGAAAAAACAATATATCTTTATTAAAGTTAAAATGAAAACACAAGTTAAAGAGCATTCTTAAAGGTACAATTTCCAATAATGAACTTAAACGTCAAGTAAGAAGGAATTTAAGAAGCACTTACTCTTCACACTCTATAAATAAATGTGACTTTTTTTTTAAAAAGAGAGACAAAAAAATTTACTTGAATTACTAAGGGTGTATGAAATTTCTTCAACCATCCATTAATCATTGAAATTATAGTAATAATTTATTTTATTATGTAGATTACTCTCAAATATAAAGATCACATTCTTTTTTATGTCTATCTCTTTGTTGTTTATCTATATCCATGAATATGGAACTATGACTAGCTATTTAATTATAGATTTTTCTTGATTTTTATCTAGTTATGTATATTTATACCCTTATCAGTTTAGTGTTTTTTTTTTTTTAAGATAATAATAGGAGTGTAGTTGGTTTTGTTCATTTGTTTTAATTATTAGTTAGAATAGAATTTCATTCTACATATAGAATAGAATTACATTTGCATTTTAGCATTTGAATATTCAAACCAAACTTTAAAACTAGTAGTGGTTGATGGACCAAAATCTGAATGGATTCTCTATTTCAAATAGTGTAAGGTTTAATTAGGACTTCTCATTTGGACATAACCCATACCATTGAAGAAGGGAATGTTTCCTTGTCAAACATGCCCTTAACTAGTAATTTGACCATTCTTTTGATTGGTTTACCATCTTTTAAATAACCATAGTTGTTTGTTATTTTTACTTTTGCGGATTAATTTGCTTTTGACTTTTCTTGAAATTTATGATATATATGCACTAAAAAAATTTGTTAACCTAAGTAGGAGGTTACTAGCTACCCTAGATACTTTTGTTAAGTTTTAGGAAACCAATTGAAGACTAGTTTGAGAAAGATGAATATAAAGGGAAGCAAGCAAAAAATCAAAACAACCATGTATAAACCACATTTATCAAGATTTGACAATTAGTTAATTTCATTAATATTACATAGGCACACACTTCCAAGTTTTTTTTTTTATCAATGTTTTTCATCCACTAATCCAGGAACTATTTGGAATTTTTTACACATGGAAATTATATGGCCCCAAAAAAAATTCAACCCCATTTGTTTCAGCTTAGTAGTTTATTTATTTATTTTATTTTTTAGAGAATTTATAGGCACTATAATAAATTGAGTTGAAAGATAAAGGTATGTAATTCAGTCATTTTGTGATTAAATTTTATTTCATATTTCTACTCTTAAAGGGTCTCATTCTTAAAAACAACTAAAAACACATGAAAATACCATGCAAAAATATTAAACAAAATTAGGGGTCGATTTTATCAAAACAAAACCTCTCATGTGTGTTTCAAATTTTGTTGACCAAGGAACACAATTATGAAATCAAAATGTAGTCTAGTCGTGTTGATGTATTTTTGTCTTTTTTATTCATGCATTGTTAATTTCTAGATACTAATCTAGTCCAATTTAGGGAATCCTCACCAAGGGAGCCGTGTAAACTCGATTCCCTTTTTATCAAAAAATTAATTATTTTCTAGATTTGATTACTTACTTGATTGTTTGCGAGTCTAAAGTAGTGATTGGTTTATCCTCTATTGGAACACTACTTTTCTTATGTAATTCCAAATAAAATCCCTCAGGGAAGTCTTGGAGCTCTTCCTTTTTAGGTATTCTTCTTCCACTGAGGTGACTTTATGGCTCAAAGGATTTAGTAACAATAAGGGTATAACCCTTCCTCCAAATAAAATCCCTCAGGGAAGTCTTGGAGCTCTTCCTTTTTAGGTATTCTTCTTCCACTAAGGTGACTTTATGGCTCAAAGGATTTAGTAACAATAAGGGTATAACCCTTCCTTATGCAAACTATATAGGCTCTTTACTTTTATCCATGTGATGTTCTCTATATTACTCTTTTTATATTAAGTAGTAATCACATGATACACGATAAAAAGTGTGAGCTTTATTGGGAGGATCTTCATAATGGAATGTTCTCCCTTGTGTGTCTATTTCAATTTTTTTGAACAAGGGATATAATTATGAAATCAAAATGTAGTCTAGCCATGTTGATGTATTTTTGTCTTTTTATTCATGCATTGTCAATTTCTAGATACTAAGATTCAAAGTTATGGAATCATCACCATAGGATCCTTGATCCTTGTAAACTTGATTCCATTTGTATCAAAAGAGTAATTATTTTATAGATTTGATTACTTACTTAATTTATTTCCAGTCTAAACTAGTGATTAGCTTATCCTCGATGCGAACACTACTTTTTTTTTATGTAGATTCAAATAAACTCTTGGAGCTCTTCGTTTTTTTTTAAGTTATTATTCTTCCACTGAGGTGACTTTATGGCCCAAAGGGTTTAGTAATAATAAGAGACTAACCCCTCGTACAAACTATATGGGGTTCTCTCTACTTTTATCCATGTGATGTTCCCTATATTACTCTTTTTATATTAAGTAGCAATTACATGATACAAGATAAAACGTTTGTGCTTGATTGGAAGGATCTTCATAATGGCATGATGTCCTTAGATGATTGTTTAAACATATACATTTTACATGATTGTTTAACATATTGAATTTCATAAAACTTACATTGTAAACATTTTGAGCCTTTCATTAGTAAACCTAATACTTTGAATTCTAGTTCTACTTTAGGTAAAAAACAACCAGTTGTTATACTTGTTTCAAAACAAACTTACAATGATCAAAATTTGTAACATCCCACTCTAGCGCACTGAGTGAACTTATTCTTTGAGCACACTTGCTCGCAAGTGATCCAGATTAATATGCTATTAAAAGTTTTGATTTTGATTATGAGGCATTATGGGTTGATGACATGTTTTTTTACCGCTATGACATAGACAGGTGCTATTGACTCGGTTTTACTGAGTGTGCAGGATTTGGGACCTTGAGGATGCAGAGGCATCGATGGAACCCCTTGGACTTCGGATCGAGTCAGGGAGTGTAACATTGGGGTTGATTGTTTTTACTCTGATATTAGTGCATCTGATTAGATGATATGATATGGATATATTCTGACATGATTTGTTGATGATGTAGGATGACAATAGCTTGCTGACCAGACTCACATATGGAGTAAAGGGGTCACGCACGACTACCAGAGATGTTGAGGGAGAGGTGTGGATAGCAGCCCTGCCACAGCCTACTAGCACTCTCGCCATGGCTCGAACTGTAGGTTAACGATTACCTAGTTCGAGAGGACCCATGATGTTGTGAGGGTAGATTGCAATAGTCGCTCATGATGATTCTAAGGGGTGTGCAATAAGGCGGGGGCCTTATTCCTTAGAAGCCCTTAGTCTCCCACAAGTTCACCTGACGGAGTATTGACTCCAGGGGTTATTGATGTCTACCAAGTCAGTCAAGAGGCGAGTGGCACCCTTGGAGCACGTGGTGCATCCTGAAGGGCACGTCGCGCAAGAAGAATGGAGACTGGCGAGTGGCACCCTTGGAGCACATAGTGCATCCTAAAGGGCACATCACGCAAAGGAATAGATGAGGCGAGTGGCACCCTTGGAGCACGTGGTGCGTCTTGAAGGGCACGTTGCGCAAGAAGAATGGAGAGTGGCGAGTGGCACCCTTGGAGCACATAGTGTGTCCTGAAGGGCACATCACGCAAAGGAACAGATGAAGTGAGTTGTACCCTTGGAGCACCTAGTGCGTCTTGAAGGGCACGTCGTGTTGTTGATGATAGAGGGATGAACATAGATGACCCTAAGACAAATAACATGTTAAGTAATTTAAAAAAAAAACAATTTCCCTAATTAATTGTCGCCTAGTACAAAATCTAAGGTCTAAGTCTAAATTACGCTAGTGATAAAATTTAGTCTACCTTTAAAAAATAATAATAATAATAATAATTAAAATAAAAACAACTTAAATGATAATTATGATCTTCATAAAATCTTGTAACATGAAGGGAGTAAGAAATTAATTTATTCTTAAAAAAAATAAAATCTGTGGTTATAAAATGTAAAGAGGGAATTAATTGTTTTATCTTTTTGATAATTTAAAATATACTAATTTAATGATAAAAGGGTAAAGGGGTTAAATTCCACTCCTACCTTTTTAGTTCTAAGTAAAAAGGGGAAGGAGGGAAAATCAAAAATAGGAAACTAGGGAAAAGAGGTAACATAAAAAGGGAAAAAGGGGAACTTAAGGGAAAAAGAGGGAAGTCAACTTAGTAAAGAATCTACATTTAAGAGCTTTCTAATTTTAAACTGAATTAGCAATTTCATAATAGGAAAAGCCTTTAAAACCTGTAAGGGAATTTGGGGACACCTAGGAGTGATTCTAGGAGTAACTCTAGGTGGGTGAGGGAAATAAGATAATTAATTAATTAAAGAAATTAATGAAGGGGATGGGTGACACTTGTATGGAGAGGAATTTTTAGGAATTTATTTTTAAAAACTTTAATTAAATAAGATTTTTAGAAAGAAAGGAAGTTCGAAACTCTATAAAATGAGGGAAGGAGATGGAGGAATGATCATCTTCTGTTTGCGTAACGTTATGCTACAGAAATATCTACTTGACTGATTTACTTGTGGGAGTTGGGATACCCAGCTCAGAGAGGAGTGGTAGCTCAGCCTTGCGAGGTGAGCTAGGAGCTAGACGAAACCTCTGGATAGTGTGTGTGGCCCCTTTGCGGCTCAAGGGGCTAAGGGGGAAGAATAGTACCCCTAGCATTGGCTGGGAGGTATTGGTGAAGTCTCGACGGTCGATGAGCAGGAGTTGCACGGAGTGCGCGGATGTCACTCAGAGTGGACGACCAGGCAATGATACTATCTTTTCATTTTGTATAATAGATGTTGTAGGTTTTTGCTTGGATCTGCATGTTGATTAGGTGAGTAGATTGAATGTTAGATTGATTACTGAACTTTTCTTAGCCTAGCTCGACGATTGTTGACTCCCATGGCCTTCGTTTTCCCTGCACGTCTTGACCACCTTGCTATTGGTTGTGGAGCCTGATTATCTTTCTGATTTATAGGTCTTTTACTTTTAGCCGTGTTTATACCCCATGAAGTATTTACACCCCAGAAGTATGTACACTCTTCCACGCGGGGGAGTGCAGAGGGGGGGTACCCCCTCTGCGGGGTCCGGGGGGGCTATCCCCCCGGCTGGGGGGTCTGGGGGCAAGTGGGCCCCCAGCGGGGGTTTGGGGGAAAAGCCCCCGAACCAAAAATTGCCTTATAAAAGTATATTGTAATTTCATTGTAAATCTGGACCGTTCATTATAAGGTCGCAGATCTAACGGTAGAGATTATGTTAGGGTTTTCTTCCCTAGAAGGCAACCCTCTTTTATGAGGGAAATGTATTGCGGCTATGGTTGGTGGTGAATATTGTATTCTGAGAGAGGAGACTGTGACAGAAAGAAGAGGAAGTTACAACAGGGTTGTTGTAGGTTGTATCCCTTCATTTGCTGGATAATAATAAAGGAAGGACCTGGCAATTTCTCTGGTGGACATAGCCCACACTGGGTGAACCACGTAAATCTATGTCTCTCTTGTATTGCATGTCTTCTGTGTTTTGTTTCTGCATTTGTTTTATTTTATTTCTCTGCAGTCCTGTTTTTCTAACACTTGCTGTGTTGAGTGTGACCTTCTTGGTTGTTTAGCCTTCGTCCCTAGCTCACTAGTCCTCGCCTGAGCAGTGGGCCAGGAGCCTGATCTACGGTCGTCACCTTAGCGTTAAAAGACCTATGGATCTCAACGCCCTACTTTTTTGTGTGAGGATGGTGAAGCGAAGGACGAACCCATCCATCGACTACCTCTGTTGTTGTCCTTGACAGTTTGTTTTCTTGCGCCTTCTAGCCAAAAGGTACCTCTGTGTATGGATTCCCTTGCATCCTTGTTGGTTATCTCTGCGCTTGTTTTTTCTTCGCACCTTAAGGGATTCACCATGGAATTTCTCTGCATTTGGCTAATAAAGTCTCTGCGGTCATTTCAAGACTTTTCCCAATGGATCTTGCATTTCTCTGGCTGTTCTTTGTGTTTTATTTTATGCATCTGTGTTTGTTGCTAGAATGACCAGGATTTCACCATTGAAATGTTGATTGCGGTTGTTGTTGAATGAATGAATTCTACCCCAGACCATTTACCTACCTATGCTTTCACCCATGTAGGCCAACGTATTTACATTCAGTTCGGTGGTGAATAATGTACCACGACCTTATTTCTAGCATTTGCAATTTTTATTTACTAACTAATACGAAGTATAACTGATGGTAAATTTTTAGTTAATGCATCACAATGTTATCCCTGGTGATTCTCTCTGCACGAACATCCTTTCTTTTGGCGATTTTAATCTGCATTCCTGTGAATCATTGACATTTACTCTCTGCATTTCTCTCTTGTGCTCAACCTCTGCTCTTCTTGATTGCTGATGGCTTAACCCCTGCGACTAACCCACTCACATTCACTATACTCCCAAATTGCTACCCATCACGATTTTAATGTTATAGAAGGTTTATTTTTGAAAGGACGTAGGTTTTCAGATATGAATGAATTATCTCTGGATTCACCCTTCTCTGCACCACGAATTTCATTTTTCTTTAAATGAATTTCCTATTTACTTCACTAATACGTGGATCGCATTTGACGAGAACCTTGTTTTTGTTTGCACATTATTTGCACAACGATCATACCGTTCACACTAGGTTTACACAGAGTACTAAATGCACATTATTTGCACAACGATCATACCATTCACACCAGGTTTACATAGGATACTAAATGCACATTATTGCACAATGATAATCCTGTTCACACATGGTACACAGGATACGGATTTCACCCCGTTTCCATGCACAACGTTAATGCGGGTCGCACAATGTTTACACAGTCTTTTTAATAGCTTTCATGGATAGTGTTATTGGCTTATTGGGTAGTGAAACCTCTGGAAGCAGCGATATAATTTAGGTAGCCTCTTTCATGAGTAGATTAGTGTTTTTTTATAGTGTGTATTAATCATGCATTGCCAGAGTTTTAAATTCATCTTTGGATAAATTCTCAGCTTACATCCACTTGTGGTGACAACGATGACGTCTGTGCATTGTTGCATTGGTGACCGTGCAATGTTGTGCTATATGTTGTGCATGACAACATTTTTCCTGCTGATAACACTGATCCACAATGTTTAGAATGGTGAACATGCATTGGGAGGGTGGAAGCATGAATAGAAACTATATTATTGACCGCACGATTGTCTGTTCTTTTACCATTATCATAAATTGGACAGTGCTGAGCTTGTCAGTACTGACGGCAATGAATTGAATATTCGTTCTTTAATATCTGTGAGGGTAATAGATCACTAATGCTTTTTACTGTTAGTTTTGACCGCCTTTAATTGACTAGGCAACCCTTTTGACTACTCTCTTCAATCTAGTTCCCTTCTTATTTAAACCAGACTTTTTAATTTAGAATGCATTAGTAGTTCATAGTGTTAGCAAGGTCTTATTTAGGATTGCAATTTTGATTCTCTTTTTTGTGAAACTGATGGTACACTAATGAATAGAATGTAATTTAATATCTTCTTCAAGTGTGACAACTGTAGCTTGTACACATATATCGTTAATGTTGTTATGAGATTAATTGCTGAGTTAGTTTGTATTTAGTGATCAATTTAAAATCTACCTTTTGGTTGTCATTAATGTAGAATTAGATTGGTTGTATTGATTAATTTATGATTTAAAATTGCTAGAAAAAGAGTGTAAGTTATGTTGTTTTAGGTTGGTAACCTTTGATTAAATTAGACTTGCAATTCAGAGTGCAATTTTGTTATTTAGATTTTAAAGATTAACCAAATTGGAGGTCAAACTTGCTTAAGTGATGTGCCCTTATGACTAAGGCAGATGGTACCTTGATGACATTTTATCATTTAGAATTTCTCAAAATTGAATGGTAATAAGAGTATATTAGATTGAACATCAATGACACATTGCTTTTAGACGTGCCCCATTTAGAATGGTAACCCATGTTTAATTAGATGGTAATATTGACTAGTTTAGTCTGGGTGATGGGTTAGGTTGTTGAACGAAGTCGCCTTTAGCTTGTGCTTCCCAGCAAGGGTGTTGTTGTTATTTTGATTAATGTTTGTACTTGGATTGTAAAAAAATTAATGTGCTTGGTTTGCTCATTGTGAGGGTTCTAGCTACTTGTGTAATTAATTTTGGGTTGTTAGGATGATTGTCCTTAGCTTAGTAGGCTTGGTCTTCTTGTGTAGGGTGGGATGTAGACACCTCCTTGTTCCTCAGAACAGTTGCCAGCCCCGAGACCTTAAATAGTCAAAATCAATGGGAACCTAGGCTTGAGCGTTGCTTATGTGTCCTGAAGGTCCTAACCATTGCAGGGTAGGACGGGCAGGTAGCCCTTCTTATTCTTCATCGGTTGACTATCATGCATTGCTTCCAGGTGCTTGATGTGCTTAGGTCATTATGTTGTTGTCACGTGAGTTGCACACGTCATGTTCGTCGTCGTGTTGCAACGTAGAGTATAACGTCTTTATTACCCTTCTACACACGCACACACAAAAAAAATAAAAATTGCACTTGTTATGAGAGGCTTGTTGTCGTGATGAAACAACATGTACGTTACATGTGGTATCAGAGAGGGTTCAACCCTACGACTATGGATCACCTTGTAACTTTTGAGTATCAACCTAGTGTTGCTTAAAACCTTAACGAGTTCATTCGGTGATCTCATTTGGAGGACACCTCAGAGGTTCGCAACTTGGGGGCCATGGAAGGAGGTGCGACGCCTGCAGAGGTTTCCGCATCCTCAGAGTCAAACCCCCAAGGGGAGGGACCAGTCCTTGGGCTGGATTAGCTTGTTGTAAGGGATGACAAAGGTTTGACAAGTCTCTTCCAGGGAACCTGTACCCCTGCGGGTTCACAGCGCGCCCTAACCGGTACTATTAGCATCCACCGAGAACTCAAGAGAGTTGAGTTCTTGATTCCACGAGTGTCGTGGACGGTTGTGTCGTCGAGGCACAGATGTAGAGAAAGGCGTTGTGCTTCACGCTTCGCGATCATGACCTCTGCATGAAGGTCCACATGGGGGTATTTCGACTGATGAGGAGCAATCATCTATGGTGGAAGACGTTGCTGCCACTTTTGAAATGGCCATCAACGACATGTCTTGGGAACTATTCGGGGATGGTTCCAGGAGAGGTATCTTTCTTAGGAATTCGTTGAGGGACAACTCAACGAGTTCGGCACCTTGCGACAAGGAAGTCGCATGGTGCATGGGTGCGAGGCCCATTTTAGAATGTTTATGTATGCTCTGCATCTTTTCCTAGAAACTTTAGGTCAAGGAGTTCGAGTTTGGCCTTATTTTTAGAATTCAACTTCTACTTCGGGTACCAGTATTTCTGGACTGAAAAAAGTGTGTTGGACGTGTGGGGAGCCACACTACCTGCGCAACTGCCCTGTGGAGAGGACCAGAGAATCCGGATCAGCTGGACCCACTACCGTGGGAGGTATGGGCAAGGCCCATCGAATTCTTGCAGCGGTGAATAACCGCCAGGCAGAGCATCAGTCGACTGTGCTCGAGACAATAGGTATTGTTGCTGACTAGACCCTTAGTATTTGATAGATCACGATGCTACCGAGAGTTTCATTTCTGGTGTAGCGTTAAAAAGGATAAAGGTAAAGGCAGTCGACCATGATGAGTTTATCTTCATATAAATGGCTTCGAGAGCCAAATAAAAAGTTGGAGGAAAGGTTACGGGATGTATCCTTAACCTAGGAGAGTTTGTCACCAGGGCCAACCTGTACGTCACGATCCTAGGATATTATGATGTCATGATTGGTATGGATTGGTTGGAATCGCATAAGGCGATACTCAACTGTAAGATGAAACGATTGAGCTTGGTCGATGACGAGGGACAGAGATATGTGATTGTAGGCCGGAACCAGGGAGTTTCCCTGAGGTTCATCTCTTCCTTGCAACTTCGAAAGAGCATGCACAAGGGGTGCAAGCTTTATTCTATCCTTGCATTAAACGAGAAGGGAATAGCGGAAGGTATGAAACACCTTCTAGTAGTAAGAGAGTTTGTGGACTTGTTTCCAGAGGAGTTACCTAGGATGCCGCCAGAGAGGGAATTGGAGTTTACCATAGACCTAAAACCGGGGACTAAACCGATAGCAAGAACGCCTTATTGGATGTCGACCTCGGAGTTACAAGAGTTGAAAATGAAATTGAAGGAGTTGTTGGACCTGGGACTGATACGTCCTAGTGTGTCACCGTGGGGTGCACCTATTATTTTCATACGAAAGAAGAATGGGTCGTGGAGGCTCTGCATTGACTACTGTCAATTGAACAAGGCCATGATCAAGAATCAATATCCGTTGTCGAGAATTGATGATCTATTCGATCAAATGAAGGGTGTGACGGTGTTCTCCAAGATCGATTTGCGATCAGGGTACCACCAGTTATGGATCAAGGAGGATGACATCCCTAAGACCGCTTTTAAAACGAGGTTTGGACATTACAAGTTTATTGTTTTACCGTTTGGACTGACAAATTCCCCAAGAGTATTTATGAGTTTGATAAAAGGGGTGTTCCGCAAGTACTTGGACAAGTTCGTTCAAGTATTCATTGATAATATTTTGATTTAGTCTCGGACGACGAAGGAGCATGACGAGAACTTGCGCTTGGTACTACAGTGTCTGCAAGAGCACAGATTGTATGGGAAGTTGTCCAAATGCTCATTTTATCAATCGAAGATTCACTACTTAGGGCATGTCATCTCCGGCGAAGGCATCGTCATGGATCCAGCAAAGGTCGAGGCTATTATGGAATGGCTTGTGCCAATGAATGTCTTGGAGGTGCGTAGCTTCATGGGTTTAGCAGGATACTATCGATGGTTCATCGAGGGGTTTTCAAGGATAGCAAATCCGATCACGGAATTGCAGAAGAAAAACAAGAAGTTTGTTTGGACCGAGAAATGTGCGGAAGCATTTCGGAGGCTCAAGGAGTTGTTGACAACAACACCGATACTAAAGGTCCCTGACATGGACGCAGACTCCTTGGTATGCACTGACACATCCATGGAGGCTTAGGTAGAGTCTTGATGCAAGAAGGACACGTGATCTTTTACATTTTGAGGAAACTGAGAAGGCATGAGGAGAACTACACGACGCACGATTTGGATTTGTTAGCCATCGTATATGCCTTGAAGGTTTGGAGACACTACCTTGTTGGATGGAAATTTGAACTAAGGACTGACCATTGTGGACTACAACACATATTTACGCAAAGCGACATAAATGCGCAACAATGACGTTGGTTGGAATTGCTTAGCGAGTACAACTTCGAGATTACTTACATAAAAGGCATAGTGAACCGAGTGGCAGATGCATTGAGTCGGAGACCGCGCATCTTTTTGATGCTGTCTCTTCAGACGAATCTACGAGAAAAGATTCTAACTTTACAACGTGATGATGACTGGTACAAAGAGGTCAAGGGTCTTATCAGGACATAACACAATGATGGTACCACGATTTGATGGATTTTCATTTGATAGCGATGGCTTATTGAGGTTTAAAAGTCGGATCTATGTACCGACGAATGACGAATTGAGGATGTTGATCCTAAGCAAGGCTCATAGAGCAGTTTACATGGCTCACCCAGGAGTCACAAAGATGAGGGAAGACCTTAAACCCTTATTCTTCTGGAAGGGAATAAAGGCAGACATAGTCAACTATGTGGCCAGATGTCTAGAATGTCAGCAGGTAAATTCTGAACATAGACACCTAGCAGGATTATTACAACCACATGCTATTCCGGAATTGAAATGGGAGGTTATTTCGATGGATTTTATTGTTGAATTGCCACTGACAGCAAGGAAACATGACTCGATTTTCATAGTAGTAGACACTCTGACGAAGAGTGCTCACTTTAATCCTGTGCATACGACGTATCAGGCCCCTGACATAGCTAGAGTTTTCATCCGTGAGATTGTAGAGTTTTTTTTATGTAGATCCAAATAAACTCCCTCAATAAACTCTTGGAGCTCTTCGTTTTTTCTAAGCTATTATTCTTCCACTGAGTTGACTTTATGGCTCAAAGGGTTTAGTAATAATAAGAGACTAACCCTCATACAAACTGTATGCGGTTCTCTCTACTTTTATCCATGTGATGTTCCCTATATTACTCTTTTTATATTAAGTAGCAATCGCATGATACAAGATAAAACGTTTGCGCTTGATTGGGAGGATCTTCATAATGGCATGATGGCCTTAGATGATTGTTTAAACATATACATTTTACATGATTGTTTAACATATTGAATTTCATAAAACTTACATTGTAAACATTTTGAACATTTCATTAGTACACCTAATACTTTGAATTCTAGTTCTACTTTAGGTAAAAAACAACCAATTGTTATACTTGTTTCAAAACAAACTTACAGTGATCAAAATTTCACTTCCCGACCCCTATGGATTGTAAAAACATAATCATTATCAACAACTAGACATAACACCCTCCCCCTATGGATTGTAAAAACTTAATCATTATCAACAACTAGACTTGTTATGTCTTGGATTTGTTACTAAAACTTGACATGGCCATTTAATTCAAGTGGGTAGTTGCTTATACAACGAGATAGAAGGCTTCCATAAATTTATAACACATCAAAAAAAAAGTCACCTCGTAATTTACCTTAAAAAGAAACCTCGTAATTTACCGTAGAAAGAAACCCAAATCATTAGAAAATTAAAAATTTTATTTTCCAAGTATTTCTCCATCCCATATCCATATTTTCTCATGGTTGTAGTAGCCGTAAACGCTCATTTGAATTTTCAGATTTAAAATTATTTTCACTCAATCCACTTCTACCTCGCCTTGTTCAATGAGTAATTTTCGGCTTTTTCTCCGGCACATTGAAATGAAAAAAAACAAAAAAAATCACCTCTTTTAGTTTTTCTTTTGTAAATTTCAACCACATTAAATAATACACATTAATTTTTTTTTTAAATTTGAACAACATTAAATAATAGGGTTATATATTTCAAAGGCTATTTTGCCTTCCTTTTTACCCATATGTGCATAAGCATTTCACCTGTCTAGTTGATTAAGATCTCATATGGCTTTGGGAGCTTGTTTAGATCAATTTACTAGGAATACAATTTACTGTTAAAAAAAAAAAAAGTGTTTTCCTTTTGAGTTTGTTGGTACAAAAATATTAGAGGTCAACATACCCTTGCACTACATATATTCATCAATTTTTAACATGAGGGAGAACAAGAAACAATCTAGGTGGTCCAAAGAAATTTTCCATACAAGTCCCTAACCTCTCCTTCTTTCAACTTTCTTCACCTCAAAAATAAAACCATCCAAGGTGCTAGTAACCTCAAGTTTCCATGCAAGTCCCTAACTTCTCCTTCTTCCCATTTTCTCCACCTCAAAAATAAAACCATAAACCATCCAAGATGCTAGTAACCTCAAGTTTCCATGCAAGTCCCTAACCTCTCCTTCTTCCCATTTTCTCCACCTCAAAAATAAAACCATCCAAGGTGCTGGTAACCTCCTCTGCCTCATATTGAGTTACCAAGAGATGAGTAGCCAATTTAGCCGAGGACGAAGTTGAATATTTTCCCTGGGATTGAACGACAAAGATCAACTGATTCTGAAGGTGCATCAGATATCAGAACTTGAAGATTGCTACTGTGCACCTAGAGACTCCATTGTGACGACTCCGCCGGGGAGAACCTGCTCTATCAATTGTGGCTTCGAGAGGCAGACACACGAGGTCTAATCCAAACTTGCCTTTAGCTACACCAGAAGCTGACTCAGAAGCAGTGCGCAGAAAGGGAAAGAGCTCTGCAAAAGAAGTTTCCATCGCCGAAACAGGTAATACTCCAACCCCTTCTGTGAGAACTCCATCTTCTTATTCTCAGCCTCCTAGTTGTCCTTCCTCTGAGGTTTCCCGTTTTCTGAACTTCGGGAGTGTTCCTGCTGCGTTTTCTCCTCCTGGTCTGGTATCAGAAAGAGAGATCCTTGTCACTTCCCCCTCCTTGGAAGTTGTGCCTCAACACAGACCTCAAGCCTCTGAAGGTTTCAGCACCCCTCATTTTATTGCTACTACTGCACAGAGAGAAGCATCTGCACATTCAGGTCCATTAGCTCTCTTTCTGTTTTCTCCGTTGTCTCCTCTAAGAACCTCTTTTCCGACGTCTCCTGTCCACACTCCTTCTCTTTCGAGTTCTCCCACACCTGTTGTTCCTATGGCTGGTGCTAATCCCCCTCTGAATAGAATGGATGCCATAGTCGCTGCTAGATATGCTCCTTTAATCCTACCCCATCCAATGAATCCCCTCCCTGCTGGAGATTATTTGAAATACATGCCCAAGTTTAGTGGGGAAGGAGACTTAACTACTGAGGAGCACCTAGCTTATTTTTACAGTTATGCAGACAACTTGAATATCGAGAATGAAGACGTCTGGATGAGAGTCTTTATCTAGAGCCTAGATGGAGAGGTAAGGAAATGGTTCAGAGGATTGGCCCCTGGATCTATTGCTGGCATTGAAGCCTTGGATAACGTTTTCCTGAGGCAGTGGGGAGACAAACACCACATAGGGAAAATCTATCTTTAACATATGGACTTTTCTTAGAGTAATAAGTCGATTCCATGTAGTGAATTTTGCAAAACAATGTAATGGGGCCCTTTCAAAAATGTGTGATTCTCTTGTTTTTGTGTCTCTTTATATTCATGGCAATTTTAAGAAGTAATGTGTTTGTATTTATTCTTTACTATACATTGTTAGTGAATATTTTTCAAAAATTCTATGTGGAATTAAACATATGTTTTCCTTTGTCTATCATGCATTGTTGACCTCCATTTTAATGAATGTCTTGTTTTTGTTTTGTAATTTTTTTTTCATTACCAAAATTTGGAGAGAAAAATAAAGTTATGATTAAAATAAGAAAATATTAAAAACATGGATTTTATCACAAATTTCATTATCTTGAAAAAGAACACAAGGATTTTTTAATTTAAAAAAAATGATTTTTGTTTTTATATAAATATTATTATTATTTTTTATTTATTTATTAAAAAAATATTAATTTACAATATTAATAGAAACTATTTTCTTCATCATATATATATTTATTTTTCTTTCTTTAAACTCATTCATTCATCATCTAGTTTTATGTTGATATACAATTAAAAGACAATTTAATTTGAATTTGTTTTATACTACATAGATGAAATATTTCATTTATTTAAATTACAACCCTAATAACCATTCAAATTCATTTATTGAACAAGTTCATTTAATGGTTAATTTTTAATTTTGACAAGTTAATTCAAAAGTTCATTAATTCATATTTATAATAATATTATGTATAAATTGTGTGTTTAAAAATAAAAGGTTATGCATCTATTCATTCTTAATAACTATGTATTCACCCATAATAACTGTGTATTTAAATATTTTAAATAAAAAAGAGAGTATCTAAACATTTCTTCACTGATATATCATTATTCTTTTCATATTTTTTATTATTATTATTTTCATCTTTTCCATTCATTTATTTTTATTTAGAAAGATTTAATATATATTTAACAATTTAAAATTTAAAATGGCTTAAATAAGTTTTAATAGAATTTATTCATTTATTTATATTCAACTAATATAATTATTTTAAAAATTATTAATATACTAACTTAAACCATTAATAAAAAAACTAAATGTTGATATATTTTATTATTATTTTGTTTTTTATTAATATTAGCATATATACATTAATCATACGAACACATGATCAGTATATGTATTATATTAAAATTTCATACTCTCAACTATATTATTTTTATTTTCATTCTATTAATTTTTTTCATGTAAATCCATGCTATATATTATTATTTCATTGAAAAATATTTTATGTCAATTATATTATTCATATTTTTGATAATTAAATTATCTTAAAATTTCATAATTTTTACTAAAAACTTTTATCATATCAATTAATACCAACAATATATAAATATCAAATAAATATGTTTATTTACTTGATGAAATTCCATAATCTCAACTATATTATTTATATTTGTATTAGATTAATCTTGTCTTATAAATCCACTCATATCATTGTAAGATATTAATAAAACTATTCCATAATCTTTGAATAAGTCTGTTCTTATATAAATCCACACATAAGCATGTTAATACATTAATAACAATACATGTCACATAAACATTCATGCATTAACAACAATACTTTTGATATTTAATTTTCCCTTAATCTCATTATGGTATGTGAAATCTGTTTTATTTTCCAAAGTCTACTTAAAGTATGTTAATATTAATTGATACTATTTCTTCCAACATAAATACTATTATTTATATTTAATTTATAACCTAACATAATAAAGTATTAATAAAGTTACTTATAATATTTATTTTTTTAATATAATATAATAATAATAATAATTTATTTTTAAAGTCACAGCAAAGAACCACCACATTGATTTATGAGATTTTTTGTTTGTGGGACAAGAGACCCTATATACCCTACTTCTCTGGATTTAAACTTGTGACCTCTTAAAAGAAATATATATTCTTAATATAAAATATATTTTCTTATTTAAAATCTTTCTAAATATATTAATTTTAATTAATATAATTTTTTTAAAGTCACGGCAAAAAAACACCACATTGATGTATGAGATCTTTTGTTTGTGGGACAAGAAACCCTATATATCCTACTTTTCTGGATTTAAACTTGTGACCTTTTAAAAAAAACATATGTTCTTAATATAAAATATTTTTTCTTATCTAAAATCTTTCTAAATATATTAATTTTAATTAATATAATTTTTTTAAATATTTTAATTTATATCTAAATCATTTTTACTTAATTTAATAATTAAATATCCCATAAAATAAAACAATGTTATTTTTATTATTTGGTATTTTAATGTGCATGGTCTAATGTAACACATCTACTTCATTTAACTACTAAAAACACCTCTCGACAAACAATGATAATTTCTTTTATATTATTACCTTTTCATTAAACACTTCCAATTTTCTTATATATTTTTATTTATATCATTTTAGATTTCTAGCTATAAAAACCACCGCTAATATCTTCCTTGCATAAAGTGTTAGTACTTGGGCAACATTTTCCCCTTGCATTCCCTACGATATCGGTCAAGCTAGAAGACATGTCAGACTTTTTCTAGAAAAATCTGCCAAGAGCATCAAGTAACAACTAGGGCGGGATGTTAACCTCCCTTGCGCCTTGCTACTTTATTGTTCCGGGCAGAGTCTCCGGCGGGTGGAAAGTCCTTCCGTGACGAACCACGGTGATGGCGGATCTTGTCCAATTCCCAGATGTAATTGCCATGAACATGGGCTCAATATGAAAACAACGGCTTAACCTACTCTTTTCAGTATCGTCAAACAAATTTGAATCGGTGGCCATAGAAAACTGGGAATTTGAGTGATCCGACGGATCCTTATATAGACCCTAACTTTGGATTATTTTGATAAGGTCAGATCAATATACAGGTTTCCTGAGAATTAAAGAAGGGATACAGTAATATGTTCAGAGTTTGTGGGAAAAACCACAGTGTTAATGACAGCATGTTGTCGACGTTTCGGATCCATAATTATGGATCCGAAACGTCGACAACATGCTGTCATTAACACTGTGGTTTTTCCCACAAACTCTGAACATATTTCTCACCACAGAAACCTAAATGAACGGATACAGTAATTTTATGCAGGAGACTGGAATCTCAAATACGCAAGCATGAAACATTCAGATTTGTTTATCATTTCCGCATTAAAAAAATTGTCCATGGCTTTGATTACATTTTAACATTTTTTTGGCATTCGAAAACAATTAGTAAGTTATTTCATGAAATGATGATTTTTTGAGGATATTTGTCTGAAATTCAAATAGAAATTGTTAGATTAGTAGATTTGAGTGATTATTTCTATAAAATCTAAGTGTCTTGAGAGTTTTTTAACCTACTGAATCCATTTGTACATTAAAAATGATTTTTAAACAACAAATAGTTTAAATAAATTTATATGACCGAATTCAGTAGAAAAAAACCATATCGCCGGATTCAGTAGATAAAAACCATATGGCCGGATTCAGACGAAAAAAAACATTTAGTAGTAAATTGAGATTTACCAGCTATTCAATCGGTGCAGTCCTGCGTGCGGATAATTGGGGGGGTCCGAGTTGGACTATTTGATCTTCATCATTCTCGCCGGAGAGTTCTTCCAGGGATTTGCCCATTGTTTCAGGGATCAGGAACGTGAAAAAGAAGCCGATAGCGTTTGTTACTGCTAAGACCAGCAGAGAACTTTTAACTCCAAGGCCTGTGCGGTGGCCTGTGTCTACTTGATCAGCCTCGTAGAGAAAACCGAAAGCCCCAACTATGGCTCCTGCTTTGCCTGCTGCGGCCGATATGCCATGGCATGTAGAACGCAGCCTGGCCGGGAATATCTCCGCCGGGACGATGAATGTGGTGGCGTTTGGACCAAAGTTTGAAAAGAAGAAGGTGAAGCAATAAAGTACCACGAAGGCCGTGTGTTGGCCTTTCAAATGGTGGTATGGAATAGCAACTGCAAACATGAAGAGTGTCATGAAGAAGAATCCCATCAGTTGAATTGGTTTTCTACCGATGCGATCAACGAAGGCCACTGTGAACCAGTAGCCCGGGAGTGTCGAGCATAGAGCAACAATAGACTGCGCTCTTGCGATTCGATAAACTTCTTCCATGGCGTTCATTGTTTCAGGGCGGGGAAGCCATTCCACGGCAGTGAAGATGTCCTTTTGGAATAAATTTTGGCTGTAGAAGGCGGCGTCAAAGAAGAACCATGTGCTTGTAGTGCCCAAAAGATGCCAGCCGTGTCGCCTTGCGAACTCTTTGGAAAATAAACCGAACCCTGGTTCATCCCTTGCAGCCTCTTGGTCTATATGGATTTCTACCTGAAGAACCCTGGACATGTCGGCCGTGGCTTTTTTTATGTCTCTTGCAACGAGCGCMGTGTAGCGAGCCGTTTCGGGCATTTTCATTCGCCAGTAGTATGTGAACGCAGCGGGAACAGCTCCGACCATGAGAATGATCCGCCACACATGATCGGCTTCATGGGCGGTCGAACCTCGACGATCAACCTGGTATGCGGGGCGCTCGTACTTGTTCTTGAAGGCTGCAGAGACGATAATGGAGACAACCCCGCCAGCAAGGATTCCGAAGCCTTGCATAGCAAACACTGCTGCCATGAACGCTCCTCGGGTTTTCTTGTTGGCATACTCGGACATAATAGTGGCGGATAAAGGATAATCTCCGCCGATGCCGAAGCCGAGCCAGAATCGGAAAAA
>ML786883.1:88777-113713 GCA_009831015.1 Picea engelmannii | reverse complement strand
TTCAACCAAATCTATTGTAGGTGCAGCAGTCTATTACCCTGTCCTACCATCTATTATTGAAATCTAATAACATAATTGTTGAGTAAATTTAATTTTAGTATGTTTAAATTGTATTTTTAAATGTATAAATTTATTTAAATTGTATTTTTAAATGTATAAATTTATTTAAATTGTATTTTTAAATGTATAAATTTATTTAACATCCTCAAAACCTAAAAACATTTATTATATGCAATTTCAACTACTATTTTTTATATTTTTAACAAAATTTTAAAAAAATACACCAAAAAAAAAATAAAAAGTAAAAAGTTTAGACTATTTTTTATGTTATGGCTTCAAATTCGGTGGGAAGTACCTTCTCTAATCATAGATGGGTGGCCACATGAAAATCCTGTCCCACCTCAGTTAATTTGTGGTTGTACTCACATGTTGAATCGATCCTCGTTGATCCGAGGGTGAGTCAAGTCTACTCTTCATAGAATATCTTTCTTGGTCAATCCTATCATTGTCAAGACTCAAGAGGCTGTTCCACCGGTGGAATATTTGTTATTAAAAATGTACTTGGTCGACCTTATCAGTGTTGGGAGGGTGGGACTCGTGGAATCATTATTAAGAAAAATGCTTGTTTAACTGTCACTTTATTTATTATGATAAAGAAAGGAGTGTAGACTTCGTTGGGTAATATAAAAAGTAAGTTCCGAATTATATATTCTACAACTAAGTAGATAAGATATTTTTCCTAATCATAAATTAGTGTTTGTAAATACAATTAAGTAGATAAGATATTTTTCATAATCATAAATTAGTGTTTGTAAATCAATAGTTTTTGTTATTAGAAATAATGAGAAGAGAAATTGTTTTTTTATTTTATTTAAAATTAATAAGAATCATATTAAATTAATAAAATTGTAAATAATAAATAATAAAATTGTAAGATTTAATTATAATAAGGGTATTTGAAGATGTCAAATTCCTTTTTCCATTAAAACTAACAATTTTATTCATCCAAAATTGTAATTTTATCAAAAATTGTAGTTGTACTATATAACATATTGAAAAGATCCTTATGTACATGAGTGTGAGGCAAGTCTCCCGTGTGGTGCGCCATTGTTGGGCGCTTGGGTCCTGTTACTATAACATGCGTGTGCTCCCGTGTGGTGCGCCATTGTTGGGCGCTTGGGTCCTGTTTTGCTGTCGGTGTCCCCTATTTCCCATCTGCTGCTGTTGGGGACCGCGTGGGTCCGTGGGGCTGTTCACATCGGTGCCATCTTTCCCTAAGCCATCCTCGGAGGGGTTTTTTTGTTTCGGCGGTGGTGGTGTTTCGTTGGGCTGCTGTGACGGCTCCCGCGTGGAGCGCCATGTTGGGCGCTTGGGGCCTCACTGTTAGTCGGCGACTTTTTTTCTCCGGGGTTATTTTGCCTTGGTTTTTTTTTGGGTCACTTGTTCACAGCCTGCGTGCTGGGGTTTTTGTTTGTACTAGGTTGTGGTGTCTTGTATGCCTTTGTGGATGGATGTAGGAGTTGCACTGATTTGGTCACAGCTTGTTGCTGGCTTTGTAAACGAATTTATACTCTATATAAATTTGAATTAATTTTCTCTTGGAAAAAAGTCTCCCGATAGAATCCTATCATTGTTACATTACTCTACTACTCGTGGAATACTTGTGGAATGTTTGCAAAAAAATTGTTACTTCATTCTCAATTTATTATGGAAAAAGAAAATTGTTACTTCATTTTCACTTTATTAGAAAAAAAAAAGAGTAAAATTGACAAAGGTAAAATACATTATACAATTCAGTATTTGTGGTACCTTTTCTAATAGATGAGTGACTATCAATCCTATCTTAATTTGTGATTATACTTTGACACATTGAAGGGATCCTCCTCGCCGTGAGGGTGAGATAAGTCTATGTTGAGTTTTGGTGTACCTCGGGAAGTGGTTCCCTTGTGGTTAGGAGCCTCTAATCACAAGAGGGAGATGTTGGTATTCTTGTACTCTTGTACTTTGTGTCTAATTTCACTTTGACTTAGGATATTTATGTCAAAAGTGAAATTTGAGAAATTTGGTCATTTTAGCCTAAAGTGACTATTAATTTACTTTGTGGGTGAATTGAGGGACATAAAGTAAACTAAGGGAACTTAACCCAAAGTGGGTTTTGAGTTGAGATTATTGTGGGATGATCTCAACCATTGATTAGGAATGGCTTGGGATGATCCTAGCCATTCACTTTTAGGTTTCCTTATGATTTTCTCAAGGAGGGCACAAGAGGCCTAAGGAGGCTCATTCACTCTTATGTTCACTTGGAGAGTTTGAGGAGGAGCATGAGGATGAGGTTGGAGGGATTGGAAGAGGGCAGCTTGGGCGCTTCTATTCATGGAAGAGCTATGGGAGCTAGGGACCCTATTATTTAGTGGTGATCACACTTGTTTGGAGGAGGGCGCACTATAGGAGGATGGATCACACCTAGCAGGGAGGAGCTACACTTGGAGGATGTCAGATCTGTTTGTTTCAGTGGAGCGGTAGCACACAAGAGCACATTTATGTGCAATGGATTCTTCTTCATAGCATCCAGGATCAAGGGTGCTTCACTTCAGTGGATTTAGCAACAAGAGGAAGAGGTACACTAGTCTTGGGTGCATTTCTTCCCGTTTCCTTTGGCAATTCTCGAGAGGATATTGCTTTGTATATAGGTTCCATCATATTGTATTTATTGTTGTATCTCATGCTTTAGACACCACTTATATATACTTCCATTCCAAATTGGTTTTCCCTGGGGGGGGGTTTATCTAGGGTCATTTTGACCAAAAATACCTATGTTCATTTCATGCATGCTTAGAGTGTAGATCAACTTACGTGTGTTGTTAAGATCTAGAGGAAGTGTTATTTGTTTTGATATTTATTGCATGTGCTAACCATCGGTTCTAAAACACTTGCAAGGGTACCTCAAAGAACACTTAATCTACAAAAACTATGGGCAAAAAGTTACTAAACGGTTTGTTGTCCTAAAACAACAAAGGATAGTTTTGAAGATTGAAACTTAGAGCCAATATCAAGGTCAAAGATAGACCTTAGATGACAACCTCATAGGACCTCATTTTTCTTCATGGTATCAGAGTCTTGTTGGCAAAGTTTTGTTGATTTCTAGAGCATCTTGTGGGCAGTTTTCTGACAGCTTGTTGGAAGATTTTGGAAAATTTGTTGGCAGAGTTAGTGGACAGCTTATGAGCAAATTTGTTGGACAGTTGGAGGACAATTTTGTAGGAATTTTTGGACAACCTTAGTTCCTCTTGTGTTTCAAGTGGTGAGGATGGGTTCTTTTGCATTTTTCACATCAGTGTGAGCTTTAGTGTGAGTTTTAGTGGACAACCATGTCGGTGTCCCAGATGTGGGAAAAGGATAGGTTAGACAGAGATAGCAACTGGTCCCCTTGGAAGACCAAGATCACTTTCGTCTTAGAGGACCTTGAACTATGGGATACAGTTCAACATCCCGTGGTGATTCCTCCTGCACCTACTCCATCACCATTGTTGGATGCATATTTCAGGAAGAATAACATCAAGGAAAAAAAGACTATTTGTGATGAGGTCACAGGTGAGGAACCACATCATTCCCCATTTGACCGGTAAAGACTGCACATTTAAGATGTGGGCATCCTTGTGCAAGATTTACCAGAGTCCCAACCAGAATCGGAAGATGGTTCTGCAGGAGAAGCTCAGGAGCATTCATATGCTCGATTTCAAGACAATCACAACATACCTAGGTAGATTCACTCGTATCATAAATGAGTTATCAATGGTCAGACATATTGTGGATCCAAACTTTTTGGTGAGGAAAACATTGAACAAGTTTTCCAAACCTTGGGGTTCATTTGTACGAGGTATCGTTGCCTGGGAGATCATGCCTACTTGAGAGAGAGAGTTTGGGATGATTTCATACAGGATGAGTTGAGGTACAATTCTGGGTGTTCAAGACAACAACATACGCTTGAGGGGGATGAGGATATTGATCTTTCGACAAAGAGAAAGAAGAATATTGGAGAGGGTGTGAGACATGGTCCCAAGGGAGGGACCCAACCACAAGAGAGTGGTCGTGGGAAGAAGAAGGACATAATAAAAGTGATATGCTTTGCTTGTGGTGAGATGGGACACTATGCTAGACTATGTCCCAAGAGGAAGAAGAAGAGGTAGTAGGGTGGTATGGAAGAGACAACCGAGGAGGAGGATTTCAATGCACAATTTGTGAGGGAGTGTGCATTCGTCAATTATTTGTCAGTTGATTCACCATCCAACGTCAGGTGGGGAGACAGAGTTAAGGAGGACCTTTTGAGTCAGAGTGTTGATTCAAAGGGAGCTCAGACTTAGTTTTCAAGGACACCATCTTTAGGGGTGACTGGTCCACCTGGGACAACTTCAGTTTCAGAGTTGTCAAGATAGACGGTTGGTGCAAGCGATTCATAACATCATAGATTGATGAGGAGGAGTAGCAGGGAACCATGGAGGATTGAGCCTCACTTGGCCATGGAGACGGGAAGATCAGCTTCAGGATCCACTTCAGGTGGAAGTCACTTGGTGAGAGGCCAAGTTGAGGATCTTGGTGAGATGATGAGATCCAGATACTCTTGGTGAGATACCAAGAGGGAGAGACTCTTGGTGAGATTCCAAGAGAGAGACTCTTGGTGAGATGCCAAGAGTAGAGACCGTTGGCGATATGCCAAGAGGTAGAAATCCTTGGTGAGAGATTAAGGTTGAGGATCTTGCTGAGATTCCAAGACCTAGAGACTCTTGGTGAAATACCAAGAGATGTATGTAATGTCCCCGACCGTCATCCCACTGGCCGGGCAAACGCTACTGCGCGAAAAAACATTCTCATACTTATGTAATATGCATTTAAATGAAGTTAAATGGCTTAATAGAGTAACATATAATTACTGCCATCATACAGAATTAATGAAATCAACAGTAAGCATCATCACAAGGAAATGCATGATAATATAGTAAGTATCACAGACTAACATCACATATAAATTAAGTACAACATTAATACTTATCTTTGAAGCTGTAGTAACTCCACCTACCATGTGCAGACCTTCCACGAACCTCCCAGCCTTAGACCACGCTACTCATGACTCTCAGCAGTGGGTCACCCTCAAGCTGGGACCAAGCTCCACCCAAGGTAAGGGAGTCCTAAACTAGGCTGAGGTTACAGGGAATCTGCACAAAATAACCGGAAGGATTCTTCCTAGGATTCCTTCTTACGCCCACTACTCACGAACTCTCATTCCCCACATGTCTGCTCTGCCCGAGAGTATACACCTTCACAAGCACAGTCCATCAGTGCTTCACCTCCCTCTCTGGGCCTCGACAACAGGCTGGATCAAGAAGTCTCAGAACTTTGTAGCTCGTGCTGGACTCTCTCTGGGAGAAAACCACTTCCCAACAGATTCCTTCACCTGGAAAGAGCTTCTCACATGATTGACAACCTGCCTCTTCAACCACGGGCCTAACCACCTGACTCTTCCACCAACTTCCACTTCAATTCCCACAAGGTGAGGATAACAACAACAACAATAACAATTCGGTTAACTCACAGGTGACAACAACAACATGAATTTGGGTATTGACATCCAAAAACGGCAACAGACCACACTAAGACACAACACAATTCAGGACATATCCAGGATGTTTCGTCTTCACAATAAAACAACACAGGTCGGCTTCACGATTTTCTGTTTTCAGAGATGCGTGAGGTTATGCAAAGGTCGATCCCAGAGCTCAACAAAATTCACGGAGGATGGGAAAATGGATAGAGAACAATATTCCCGTGAGGGTTTCCTTCACTATGCACGGGTATGCAGAGGCAGATGCATAGGAAAAATGGTTCAGACGCCCCAGATCCATGCGAACTCAGGTGAAGGATGATAGAATGAGGAGCAAACCCTCTCCACAACTGACTTCTGTAGATTTTAACTACATGTGCCTGGGCCGACACATGTCACCCATGAAGCTGCATGCGCTCCATCAGCATGTGTTCCTCTCCAGGAACTTAGACAACACTCAAAATTGTCCACCTTAGTTTTAAAGAAATAATAATAATAAATTATTATCCCTTTCTAGAGGTAAGCCCCCTAGATTAGCCCCTAGGCCCAACACTTAGCCTTTCTTTCCACATTTTACCCCCCATTCCCTTACCCACTCTGTGGAATCTTAGTCCCCCATCACTCATTCATCATGGTCGGTCTGCACGCAACGGTGTTCATATTTTTATTAACGTTCTGCATAATTACATATACAAAAACAGGCTCCTGGCCTTAACACTTAGGCTCTCCGGCCTAATAAACTCATAATCCTTACCAGCTTATCAATACTCGGCTCACCAGCCTACAAAACATGATCTACAATTCATAAACATGATTACAACATGGCTTGTCCTTGGGGATATTACAATCCCCTCCCCTTATTTTTGCACTGTCCTCAGTGCAACTTTCACACAACATCAACAAGATTTCCAAAATCTTCAAAAAGATGCGGGTATTCTGCCTGCATAGCATTCTTATGCTCCCATGTCGCGTCCTCAGGACCGTACCAGGTTCACTGGACCTTTACAAGCCCTATAGCTGGATTCCGGAGCTGTTTTATTTTCATGTCCAATATGCACATAGGATGCACTTGCAGGATACCTTCTTGCTCCACCTAAATCACATTCCAATCGATAACATGATTAGCATCAAGTATATATTTCTTAAGCAATGAAACATGAAACACATTATGTACATTCATGAATGCAGGTAATGCAAGCATATATGCAACTGGCCCAATCCTTTCTAGGATTTCAAATGGCCCACAAAATTTGGCTGCCAAATTGGCACAATTTCCCATCTTCAGGGAACTTCTATTATCTTTTACTTTCAGGAAAACATGATCACCCACTTTGAATTCTCTGTGGGTTCTTTTTTTGTCAGCATAACTTTTCTTCCTGTCTTGGGCAGCTTTTAAATTCTACTTAATTTTAAGCATTTTCTCTTCCATTTCCTTGAGCAATTCTGGTCCAATTACTTCCCTGTCAGTTGGATTATCCCAGCTTACTGGAGTATTGCACTTTCTTCCATAAAGTGCTTCAAATGGGTTCATCTTCAATGATGCTTGATACCCATTGCTGTAAGCGAATTCTACCAAGTGTAGGTAGTCTTCCCATTTTGATGGTGTGTCCATCACATACATTCTCAGTATGTCTTCTATCACTATGTTCACCCTCTCTGTCTGTCCATCAAACTTAGGATGATAAGCTGTACTAAAGTTCAGATTCGTTCTAAATCCTTTGAACAATCCTTTCCATAAATTCGAGGTGAATTTCGGGTCTCTATCAAACACAATTGTTTTAGGAATTCCATGCAATCGTGCCACTTCCTTCATGAAAATATCAACAACATCTGGTGTCTTGTGAGTAGTTTTCAGTGGAATAAAACAGGCATCTTTTGTAAGCTTGTCCACCACTACCATGATCGAATCATGCAGCTTTCATGTTCTGGGAAATAACGTAATAAAATCCATTGTCACCACTTCCCACTTCTATTCAGGAATGGGCAAAGGTTGCAGCAACCCTGTTGGGTGCCTGTGCTCAGCTTTAGCCTTCTGGCATTGCATACATCTAGCGATATATTCAACGATCTCTTTCTTCATACCTAGCCAAAAGTAATGGCTCCTGACTTCTTCCACAGTCTTATGATATTGAGGGTGCCCAACATAAGTCACGTTATGCATTTCTCTTAGAATCGCAAGTTTCAAACCCTGGACATTGGGTATATAAACTCTGGTTTTGTACAAAAGTATTCCATCAGCTTCCAAGGTGTAATTTTCCTCTTTCTATGGTCTCTCACTATGTTGTAGATTTTATACCAAGTCTCTGTACTGCAAATCTGCATTTGCATCTTCCAAAATTCTATCCTTAATATCAGTCTTGTACATGCTAATGGCTGAAGCATGTAAGTTGTGCACCTTTTTGCTGAGTGCATCGACCACCTTGTTTTCCTTCCCTTTGATATGCTTGATATCAAAGTCATATTCACACAGAAACTCCAGCCACCTACTTTGCCTGGCATTTAAGGTAGGTTGGTCAAATAAGTATTTGAGACCGTTGTGGTCTGTTCTTGATTCAAATCTCCTTCCCATGAGGTAATGTCTCCATTTCCTCAAAGCGTGAATGATTGCTGCCAACTCCAAATCGTGAGTGGCATAATTCTTTTTGTGCTTTTTCATCTTCCTGAACTCATAACAGATTACGAATCCATTATGACTGAGAGCTCCTCCCAACCCTTCTTTACACACATTTTTTCACACCATGAAATCCACATTTGGATCTGCAATCCTCAAGATTGGAGCACTGATTAACAACTGCTTCAATCGCTGGAAACTTTTCTCACACTCTTCAGTCCACTGAAACTTTTTCTCCTTCCTTTGCAAGAAAGTGGTAGGGTGAGCTATCTTTGAGAACCCTATGATAAACCTTCTATAATAGCCCGCTAGACCCATAAAGGATCTAACTTATGCCACATTCCTTGGTGGTGACCATTCTTTGATGGCCTCAACCTTCTCAACATCCACGACAATCCCTTCTTCTGAAATAATGTGCCCCAAGTAATGGATCTGTCTTTGATAAAACGAGCATTTGCTCAACTTGGCATACAACTGGTGTTCTCTCAACACTTGCAGCACCATCCTCAGGTTTTGTTGATGCTCTTCCTCTGACTTGGAATACACCAGAATGTCATCCAGGAATACTATGACAAACTTGTCTAGATAGTCCTTGAATACACCATTCATCAAGCACATAAAAACAACAGGTGTGTTTGACAGCCCAAATGGTACCACTATGAACTCGTAATGACCATACCTTGTTCTAAAGGCAGTCTTCCTGATGTCTTCATCCTTTATTCTTACCTGGTGATATCCTGATCTGAGATCTATCTTTGAAAATATTTTCACACCTTTCAACTGATCGAAAAGATCATCGATCCTCGGCAAAGGATACTTGCTCTTGACAGTTACTTTGTTCAACTGTCTGAAATCAATGCACATCCTCAATGTCCCATCCTTCTTCTTCATGAACAAGACTGAGGCACCCCAAGGTGACACACTTGGGCGAATGTACCCCTTCTTTAGAAGATCTTCAAGATGTAATTGCAACTCTTTCAGCTCTGGCATACTCATTATATAAGGAGATTTCGACACTGGAGCTTCTTCAGGCATCAAATTTATAGAGAAATCGATATCTCTCTTCGGAGGTAGTCCGGGTACCTCCTGAAATACGTCTTCAAACTCTGTTAGTACCGCATGGTCTCCAATATTTGAGACTTCATCTCTGGATGCTTCCTCCACATGGGATGCAAACAATTGATAGCCTTTCCTGTAGCACTTTTTCAACTGCATTGTTGAGATTTCTCTAACAACCACAGCTCTAGGAATTCCTTGGATTATTTTCCGATTCCCCTCCTCATCCAGGCAAGTAAATTCCTTGTTACGACAGTCCAAGAGGGAATGGTGCTAGTCCATCTAGTCCATCCCAATTAAACAGTCATAAGAGCCTAAAGGAATAATATTCAATTCAACCTTCGTGCTCAATCCCTTCATTTCCACAGGAAAGGACTTAACCAACTCAGTGACTTTCCTCTTGGTTCCTGTAGCCAACTGCACTAACCAAGACTTTTCATGTTTTCTTCTTGACAAATGCAAACTTTCCACCACCCTAGGATCTACATAACTATGGCTAGCCCCTGAATCAATTAAAATAGTAAATGGTTGGTTGCATAGATGATTTTAGGGGCTAAATTTCGCTCATGGGCTAATTTTCCATGTTTTTTCCAAAAATGAGATTCGCTATTTTAAAAATGATTTGCCCAAATTCTATAGGATAAAATTATTTTACCTTACAAATCACCAAAATTTTATAAAAACTATATAAAATCCTTAGAAATGTGAATAATTTTACAAAAATATCGCCAAACATTTATAGTTGGCATATGAAGGATTAGTAATATTCGCTAAGGTTTCTATATTTTAAAATAAATTTCCATCCTTAAAACCATCCCTGGTTGGTTGTTAATCATACCTTCCACTTCAATCATGTGCAACTGAAATTCAGCTTGCTTGTTGTCCAGGGCCACATAGATCCTTGGCATTCTATTGCCCATGTCCTCCACTATTTCAACTTGTTGAACATTATGGACAACACTTGCTTTGTCATTTTTATGGGGACAATATCTGTACTTGTGGTTCTCTTTATAGCCCCAACACTGAATGGGTGTCTATCTTGGCCTTTGTTCCCCCACTTCAGCCATTCTTGGCTCTCTAAACGATGGATGTCCTTGAGGACTATTTCTGAAAAAGGGAGGTTTGTTTCCCTTCTTCCTCTGTTCTTTCTTAAACTTCTTCTGGTCATCCCAAGCCTTCCTAAAGGTAGGCTTTTCTCTTTGTTGTTCATATAAGCATTTCTCTCTTCTTATTATTTCTTCCATAGTCTTAGGATCATCATACTAAATCTTGTCACCAATTGGAGGTGGCAGTCCACTCAGATACCTCTGAATATTGACAGCCTCATCTTTGATGAATGGAACATACTTCAGTAATTCCAAAAACCTTTGTTCGTATTCATCAATGGTCATGCTGCCCAGCTTGAGTTCGAAGAACTCCTTCATATTTCTGTCATAGTATCTTTTAGTCAGGTATTTCCTCTCGAAATACCTCTTGAATTCCTTCCAAGTGATATCTTTCTCTCTAATGTGATGCACCTGCACAAGCTGATCCCACCACATGGATGCTTTTCCTTTTAGTTGATACATCACAATTATTCCTTCTGCATGAGAGGAATAATTCTGCAGTTGGAAATATTTCCTCATGCCAAGCAACCATGTTTCAGCATCTTCCTCCTTCTTATGTTCTCCATCAAACGTAGGAGGCTTAATCTTGTTCATATCCCCTTCCAATTCATCCACTCCAGATCTTCGGTGTTTTCTGGTAGGGGATAGGCTTGAACTAATGTGTTCTTCCTTACCAGAATGATTTGGGGAGCGACGACGATGTTTGCTGCCACTCCTCGATCTTCTTTTTCTCTCAGGGGTCCTGCAACTCCCTGTTTTGCTTGTGTCACTCTCCTTTTCCAATTTCCTTTCTATTCTTTCTAGGCTCTTCAACATATTTAAGTTGAATTCACCCTGCTGATCCCTGACCCTCATGAGCTTTCGGATATCGACTCGATGATCCTAGGCATCTTTCTACAATCTTTCAATGATTTTCATCATATTCCCTTCCTTATCCAATTCTCTTTCATGCCCATTGGAGTTTGATCCTTCAACTCCCAAGTTGACATCCCTTCCTTCTCTTTCATTCTCTGAATTGGAGGCAATCTGCACCTCTTCCATTTCTATACTCGGCATCGATTCGTGGCTGTCCTAACACTCATTGAACTCTGCACACACGATGTGTAGTCAACCGAAACTTTTCAGGCCTTAAACCCTTAATAAAACTATAAACCAACGCGAATAAAAAAACGTTTCGATTCAACGAATTTTCTAAGCTCTGTTTGGCTTTGAAATTTCTGGGTGATAGCCCCCATTTTCTTAGTCCCCAACCCATGCGTCCATGGGCCGTGATCAAATGCTAAACTTCTAGGTGTTACAAGGCTCTCCAAATGAAACTTCGAGTTTCAGGATTTTGGGGTTTTAGGGTTTTGGTCCCGGAGGTTCTTGCACTCGCTTCCCTCTCCAACTCCCGACTCGCAAACTTCTGACCTTTCTCCCCCTAGGTCCATGGCACAACTGTCGCCAACCAAGGTAGTGACACATGGTGTCCTTAAGAAGGTCCAGATCACTTCCGGTGACATCATAGGGTCCCACCACTTTCAATTTTCGTTTCGGAGTTTCGGGAATTGGGAGTTCGTGCATTGACACATTTGGAACTTCTGTTTGCCAAAATTCCAAAATTATGGTCTATTCATCTACTTGATCCAATGGTCAAGCTCCTCTCCTACGATATACGGTGTAGATCGTTTCAGGATTTCGAGGTTTCGGGTTTTAGAGGTGTTCACCTCTCCTCACTTCCCATCTCCCGACTTTGCAAAATCCAAAAGTTTCTCGCGACTAACTCGAGTGCGACTCCACAAGATCTAACAGTTGACCCCTCCTCCCAGATCTACGGCATAGATCTTCTCGAGTTTTTGGGGTTCTGTGTCTCAGCGCTCCCCTCTTTTTCCTGACAGCCGAACTCCCGAAAGGCTTCTCGGATATCCTTTCGGCACCTTCTCTGGATCTAACGGTCGTAAGGGATCTCCTTTCCTCCTGATCAGATCCAATGTCTCCAACACTTCATGTGTTGAGATCTCTCTCTCCCTGTGGCCATATACCACACCGACTGCAGGTTTTATAATACCGCTACACCTCTTGAGCTTTGTAACACAACCAAGTGACTCCTTGGCACTCAGGAACATTCAAAGGTCCAAAAATCGGTTCTTCCAAACACAATTCCCACCTAAACTTCAGGTCCAATGACCACATATGCATCCCATTCAGGTTCAGTGTTGTAATACATGCTCTGATACCATATTGTAATGTCCTCGGCCATCATCCCACTGGCTGGGCAAATGCTACTGCATGGAACAACATTCTCATACTTATGTAATATGCATTTAAATGAAGTTAAATGGCTTAACAAAGTAACATATAATTACTGCTATCATACAAAATTAATGAAATCAACAGTAAGCATCATCACAACGAAATGCAAGATAATATAGTAAGCATCATAGACTAACATCACATATAAATTAAGTACAACATTAATACTTATCTTTGAAGCTGTAGTAACTCCACCTACCACGTCTAGACCTTCCATGAACCTCCCAGCCTTAGATCACGCTCCTCATCACTCTCAGCAGTTGGTCACCCCCGAGCTAGGACCAAGCTCCACCCAAGGTAAGGGAATCCTAAACTAGGCTGAGGTTACAAGGAATCTGCACAAAATAACCAGAAGGATTCTTCCCAGGATGCCTTCTTACGCCCACTACTCATAGACTCTCATTCCCACATGTATGTTTCTCCCTGGAGTACACACCTTCACAAGCAAATCCCATCAGTGCTTCACCTCCCTCTTTGGGTCACAACAATAGGCTGGATCAGGAAGTCTCAGAGCTCCGTAGCTGGTGCTGGACTCTCTCTGGGAGAAAACCACTTCCAAATAGACTCCTTCACCTGGAAAGAGCTTCTCACAGGCCTAACAACCTGCCTCTTCAACCACGGGCCTAACCACCTGACTCTTCCACCAGCTTCCACTTTAATTCCCGCAAGGTGAGCATAACAAAAACAACAATAGCAATTCGGTTAACTCACGAGTGACAACAACAACAGGAATTTGGGTATGGACATCCAAAAACAAAAATAGACCACACTAAGACACAACATGGTTCAGGCCATATCCAGGATGTTTCATCTTCACAATAAAACAACACAAGTCGACTTCACGGTTTTCTGTTTTTAGAGATGCATGAGCGTATGCAAAGGTCAATCCCACAATTCAACAGAATTCATGGAGGATGGGAAAATGGATAGAGAACAATCTTCCCGTGAGGGTTTCCTTCACTGTGCACGGGTATGAAAAGGAAGACGCATAGGAAAAACAGTTCATACGCCCCAGATCTCCGCGAACTCAGGCGGAGCATGACAAAATGAGGAGCGAAACCCCTCCACAGTTGACTTCTGGAGCTTTTAACTGCATGTGCCTGGGCCGACACATGTCACCCATGAAGCTACATGCGCTCCATCAACATGCGTTCCTGTCCAAGAACTTAGGACAACACTCAAAATTGTCCACCTTAGTTTTAAAGAAATAATAATAATAAATTATTATCCCTTTCTAGAGGTAAGCCCCCTACATTATCCCCTAGGCCCAACACTTAGACTTTCTTTCCACCTTTCAGCCCCCATTCCCTTACCCACTATATGGAAGCTTAGTCCCCCATCACTCATTCATCATGGTCAGTCTGCACGCAGCGGTGTTCATATTTTTATTAACATTTTGCATAATTACATATACAAAAACAGGCTCCCAGCCTTAACACTTAGTCTCTCCGACCTAATAAACTCATAAGACTTACCAGCTTATCAATCTTGGCTCACCAACCTACAAAACATGATTTACAATTCATAAACATGATTACAACAGGGCACGTCCTTGGGGATATTACAATGTAACTCATATTGCATGCCATGAGTATAGGACCTTGGCGAGAGACCAAGGAGAGGATCTTGGTGAGATGCCAATACCTAGAGACCTTTAGTGAGATGTTGAGGGAGATATCTTTGGTGAGATGTCAATATCTAGGTGATCTCAGGTATGTGGAGATGGACTTCCATCTAGAGATTATGGTAGGTTGGCAGATCAGTATCATGGAAGGTTTTGAAGATCAGTGTCAGGACAGGTCGAGCAGATAAGAGACAAAGGCCACTTTGATGAGAGGGTACAACCATACTCACCTAGGCCTTGACATGAGTCAAGGAAGTCCACAACTAGGACAATATTGATTGGTGAGAAACACTTTCCTCAATAAGAGGGGGTGTTGAGTTTTGGTGTACCTCGGGAAGTGGTTCCCTCGTGGTTTGGAGCCTCTAACCACAAGAGGGAGATGTTGGTACTCTTTTACTTTGTACTTTATGTCTAATTTCACTTTGACTTAGGATATTTTAAATCAAAAGTGAAATTTGGTCATTTTAGCCTAAAGTGACTATTAATTCACTTTGTGGGTGAATTGAGGGACATAAAGTAAACTAAGGGAACTTAACCCAAAGTGGGTTTTGAGTTGAGATTATTGTGGGATGATCTCAACCATTGATTAGGAATGTCTTGGGATGATCCTATCCATTATCTTTTAAGTTTCCTTATGATTGTCTCAAGGAGTGTGCAAGAGGCCTAAGGAGACTCATTCACTCTTATTTTCACTTGGAGAGTTTGAGGAGGAGAATGAAGACGAGGTTGTAGGCATTGGAAGAGGGCATCTTGGGTGATTCTATTCATGGAGGATTTATGGGAGGTAGGGACCCTATTATTTAGTGTCGATCACACTTTCTTGGAGGAGGGCACACTATAGGAGGAGGTCACACACCTAGCAGGGAGGAGGTACACTTGGAGGGTGTTAGATCTGTTTGTTTCAGTGGAGAGGTAGCACAAAAAAGCACATTTGTATGCAATGGATTCTTCTTCACAGCATTGAGGGTCAAGGGCACTTCACTTCAGTGGATTTGGAAACAAGAGGAAGAGGCACACTAGTCTTGGGCACATTTCTTCCCGGTTCCTTTGGAAAGTCTCAAGACGAGCTTGCTTTGTATACAAGTTCCATCATATTTTACTTCTTGTTGTATGTCATTCTTTATACACCACTTATATATACTTTTGTTGGTTACTATTCTTCTATACTGTCTGCGTTTATTGACCCAGGGTTCATGTATGTTCATGTTTCCAACAAAGCCTATAAAACTATCGGCCCTCCTGGTAAACCAAAAGGAAACACAACACATAGAATGCACTGTGCAGTCTCACTTGAGATAGCTTTAATGGGTGGTTGTATGACTCGAGTGTTTACAACCTAGGATTGAGTGTGAGATAAGAGAGCTATATATTGAACCATTCATTATAACTTGTAAACATAGTATACTGTTATCGACGAATAAGCAGAAGATACAACAACTCATTCATTCAACATAATAATAACTGCTAAAGACAATATATATATGCATGCGTTCATCACATAACACAGATGTTACTGTGGTTCACCCCCTTCTGGGCTATGTCCACAAATATTTGTCTCTCAACTCTTTTATTATAGTATTTCCGCATCTATAGCGTCACACGCTTACAACTTCTCTCAGTTGGGCAAGATCTATATGAGGCAGACTAGATCGCACTAGGCTCCCCAGCCTGCGATCTAACCCTCAGATCTACCATCCCTCGTCCTTTTTTATCTCAATAGCTTATAAAAAATAGATCATACAAAAAAATATCACGTATCGCATCAACTTATGCATAACTAAAACAACAACAAATATTTGAACAATACCTAAGTGTATATCCAAACCAACCCCTTATGATACCTAAGTATCTATATTTATACATTTTTGTCTCTTCATTCGTTTACAATACCTTACCAAAATCCTAACCCTACCATCGTTAGGTATTCCTTGCATGCTTGCATGTTGTTCTTCCTTCTAGTTGTCGCTTTCCTCGTGCATGCTTTCTTTCCCAAAAACGATTTTCTTTTCCTCTTTGGCTTGCCTCCAACACTAAAATGTGGCTCATCCCGAGCCACCTAACCTTTGTGTGCTTCCTCGATCTCCTTGGTTATCGCTTGAAAATTTTCCTTGAGCTCTAATGCCTGTGTCTACGCCTACGCAATCTTCTCTTTGAGTATGTCCACTATCTGGACTGTGATTTCATCATTGATCAATTCCATGCACTTTGCTTGGGTTTGTGCTATCTGTGCCTTGGCTTCCTCTACTTGTGCCAGGACTTCTGCTACCCACTCCTTCAATGGTTCCATTTGAGATTGATGCTCATGTTTCTGTGTTTGCACAGTAGTTAGCTCTGCCTACAATATCTTCATGTCCTGTGCCGCTTTGACACGTTCTGTGATCGACATTGTCTTCTTCCTATGCTTGAGGTCTTGGATCACTACGTTGATCCTTTCTTCTTCCTTGTCCCAATTTTGGACTTGCTGATCCTCCTCTAACTTCATCCACAGCTGCATTGCTTTATCGAACAAGTCAGCTGTTGTGCTGACCTGTTGCTCTATCTTGTGCAACTGCGTTGTTTCTTCCTTATTCTTTTTCTCCGTCACTAATGGTGGAGTGGTTGGTATCAGTTGTTCTCAGAGATTCTTGATCTCCTTCTGATATTGATCGATTGCCTATGCAATCCAATCAATATTTTATGCTGTTGTGATTTCATCTCTCTGTGCGGCCTGTGGAATCTTCTCGTAAGTTCCTGCCACTTTCTACTCCAATCCTTTTATGCGCTCCCTTTTCTCCTGGTTCTCAGATTTATTCTACTCGTAGACTATTTCTACCGCATCCTTCTTCTCTGTTGCTCGCTGTAATTTGACTAAGTCTTTGTGTGCATGAGATTGTACCTCATGGTTTATGCTAACTTGCAACTTGTGTAGTGCCCTGGTTGGCATCCACATCAACACCAGTTGGATTTGGCTTAAGTCCTTCAGGGGTGTCTTCCCCACAATATCATCAATGCGCAACATACTATGTGTGATGTGGAATGTTCCGTTCGAGTGCAGTAATGGGTGGACTGGATCTCATTCTTATACTTCCACTCTTTCCTCCATCTATGGTGATGAAGGTTCTATTCCCCTACTACTTATTGTCTACGCTTCCCCGATTTTCTTGAGGATTTTCCACATGTCTGCCAACTCCTCCTGAATCCTATCCCTATGGTGCGCAACATGGTCAAAATCCTCAACTAGACATTCCTGGACCATTCAGGCTATCATATCTCCATTGTCATCTGTGATCATGTACTCTAGGAGTGTTCTTTGTGCCTTCATTTTCTTGTGCATGCCTCCTGTCTATGTGGTTTTCCTCTTGTTTCCCCTGGTTCCTGTGGGTTGGGACTTGCTACAGTCCTTTGCGCAGGCTCGTCCTATTTCTACTACTCCTTGGTTGGCTACGTATGATCCTTATTCCCGTTCTGGGTCCCTATCTTCATTGGCCCTTCGTTTGTTTGTGTTTTTTTATCGTGGCCCGTTCTTTGTCTCTTGAGCACTTGGATTTCCTTTGGCTGGGTTTCTCCCTGCCCTACCTCTTCTTCTGTTGTTCTTTCAGGCAATTCTTGGGTGAGGACTAGAATCTTCCACTCGTCGTACCATTCATTGGTGACCATGTTGATGTCGCCCTCTGTGATACAGTAGCACATATGTAGCTACTGTTTATCAGGATCCCTCCTTGCCTGTATCCACATTGTGTGTCGGGTGGCCTGGAAGTTGGCGATGTCTTTATACCGTGCAACAACCTGTGGTGTGATCCTCCACATGTTGGAGATGGATCCTGTAGGTCACGTAGGTATCCTTCAAATATGGACCCGTTCATCCTTTTGTTCTTAGCATCTGGCCTGGCTCTGAGCAATAAGTATCTTTCTCCCTAATTCGGTTTGGTTCTGGTACAAAAAGTTACATACATTGGTTCCTTCTAGCCCATAAAGGCTATTAACATGATCAACCATGAATAGTGAAACTCTGTTCCTAGATCCTGTGCATCTTTGTAGTCATCTAGGAATAAGTTCAATAGGTACGATGGCTAGCTCACTGTGGTGCCTTCTGCGCATTGAGATGCAACTGCAACAACCCCAGCTGGAACTTCCTCCCTTCGACATTTTCTTAGCAGCTTGCAGGCTAAGATTTTCGTACCCAATTGTGTTGCTACATCATCGATCATCTTGATAATGATCCCTTGTGTCCCTCTGTCGGTACCATACTTCTTCTTCATATCTTCTACTAGTGCTTTCTCCCTGGCTTTGTCATCCAGAAACTATGCGGGATCCATGCCCCAAGATGGAAATCTTGTTATGTTTTCAATAAGCTCTACGTCTATTGAGACGAGCTTGTCCAACTAGATGTCTCTGCCATGTGTGACTGCTAACATCTGTTTGATGTAGGAAATTGCATACTGACCTCTTCCAAAATGTGGTAGGTCCACTAGACCTAAAAATCTTGTCTTCTCCAACATTGTTTCCCATTGGAGTGGCTGATCAATTAGTTCCCCAAACTGATTTTTGCCCACAGTTTGTATGTATACCCTCTTTGAAAGTTCCAAAAACTTGTCTGTGTCTTCTATATCGTGGTCTGAGTATTTGAGCTTCCCTATATGACCCAACAGGTCTCGTCGTACTTATACCCCATCTGTTATCCTTGGTAGAATGATTTCTGCGGAAGGTTTCTTGTGAGGTGACCTGGGTATCTGTATCTTGACTTTCTTCGATGGTGGTAGTTGGCTTAAAGTTCCAATGACTTTCAGTTGTTCCTCAGTATACCATTCTAGTCAACCTATTACATCTTCTATTGTTCCTTACGATGGGTGGTCTGATATGGTCATTTGAGACTCGTCTGGCTCGATTGCTTCTTCCAGATTTGGCGTCATTCCATTGACTTTTGGAGTTTCATCGGTGTTCTCTGGTTGCACCTCCTTCAGGGTTTCAGTGTCCTAGTTCGACTTCTCTTGTACCTCTGCCAATATATCTATAATCATGCCCTCTGGTGCAGGCTGTTGGGTTTCTTCCACTATCGGTGAAGGGTTCACCGGTGCTATGTTTGGAGATGGGATTTCGTCGACATTGATGATCTCTGGTGGCTGTTGTTCACCTTCTTTTGTCTGTACTCATGACCTGGTCTGAACTCTGGTCTTTCTGCCGGTCTGGCTCGCTTCTTCTTAATTTGGTGGTGCCATGGTGGTGAATGTTCAAATGTTTGTTGGGTTTTAATGGTCTCTGTGACCTCTATGAAATCGCTCTATGGTTTTCAACCTTTATTGCTCTCTGTCTGCTCTCTTTTCACAAATGGACTCTTTTTCCTCCACATCTGTTTGTTATATGGGCTTTCCATGAAGCTTTTCGAGGAAGCTTCCTTAATTGTGGGTTCAATGCAGCTATGAATGTTTTGTACTTTCCATTACTCTATCGTGTCATCTCAAGTTGGCATGATTAATGTGGCATCCCATCGGTCCTTTTCATCCTTTAATTCTGCCTACTATTGTCTTGTCGTACTTCTTTTGTCGACTTTCCTTTTCCCTCTTGTTTCCCTTTGTACGTGACCGTTGTCCTTCTCCTCACCAAGTTTTTGTTCCTAAGTGTGTGTGACTTTTATTCCTTTGGCACATTGCGCCTCTATTGGTAGTAATTACAATTTTTGTTTTTTGTTTGTTTTTTTTACTGCGCGGTGGGTGGTCGACTGTCCTTGTACAACTTTAGTCGTCTCCCCTTGATCATCCCTCTGAGTTCTATTCCTGATAAGTATTTTAACTATACAACTCTTCCATGTGTGACAAATTTTACCTTGTACGGTCCTATCCAATGCATTCTTATCTTTCCTGGATGCTGAAACAATTTTCTTTCATACATCAGTACTAGGTCTCCTTCCTTGAAAGTTTTATTCTTTATGTGTCTATCATGCCAAGCTTTTTCCCTTGCTTTATGAAATTGTTGGTGAAATCCTGCTAAGATCTGATCTTCCTCCATGGTCATTAGCTGATTCAGTCTCTCTTGTACTGTGCCTCATTCTATCATTTGTGTAATTGTTGCTATGCACAAGCTTGGTACTACAAATTCTAATGGAACCACTGCTTCTTGGCCATAAACCAGTTTAAATGGCCCATAATACTGCTAGTACTTTGAGGTCCCAGTCATCCCTATTGATGTTACATATCTTTGTCAGCGCATTCTCCAGGATTTTTTTGAATGCTTCCACTGTGCCATTTTCCCGTGGGTGATATGGTGTTCTCTTCTGATGATGGAATTCAAACTCTTCATTCATAGTGTTGATGGTGTTTTTTATGAAGTGCATGCCTTGTTCGCTCATCAAAACACTTGGGAACCCAAATCTAGTGATCACTTTCTCAAATAAGAAGTGCGTTATTGTTTCTTCGCTGCAATCCTTTACTGGTGCGGCTTCCTCCCATCTTCTTAGGTACTCTTTCGCGGTGATAATGTACCTTACTCCTATTCTTTTTGCTAGTGGGTTGATTGGTCCCACAAAGTCTATTGCCCACTTATCGAATTCCTGGAGTGTTACCTGTGGTCGTAATGGCATCTCGTCCCTTCTATTGGGTTTGCATACCCTTTGACAGATATCACATCTCTGACAGTACTCCTTCGAGTCTTTGTGAATCATTGGCCACCATAGTCTTGCATGCAATACCTTATGCACGGTGGCTTTACCTGCATAATGTCCTCCCTCTATTCCCTCATGGGATTCTGCTAAAACTTGTGGTATTTCATGTTCTAACACATATCTTCGCAAGATGTTATCTGTGCCCATTTTGTATAGGTGTCCTGCAATCAGTTGATAGTCGACAATGCGGACTACCAGGTTTTTCTTCTGCGCGGTTTTATATTCTTGTGGCGCAATACCTGTGCTCAAGTAATGAATGATATCTGCAAAGTATTCATCAGTGATCTGGACTAAGAATAACTGTGCATCTGGAAAGTTCTCTTATAAATTCGTAGGTTCTTCTCCATTTTGGACCCTTGATAAGTGGTTAGGTCCTGCATTCAATTTCCCTAGCTTGACGATTACTTCAAAGTCAAATTATTGAAACAGTAGTAACCATCGACAGATTCTCCCCCCCAACACTGGCTTATTGACTAGGTTAGGTTTGAGTGATCTGTAAACATCTTAAAGTGTTTTCCCAATAAGTAGTTTATGAACTTTTGCAATGCATAGACCATAGCTAGGCCTTATCTTTCTATCGTGTTATAGTTTTTTTCTGATTCTGATAACTTTATGCTTGTGAATGATATCGGGTGATCCAAGTCCCCTGCTCCTAGCTGCGCCAAGATAGATCCAAGTGCTATGGTTGATGTGTCTACATGGACGTGGAATGTCTTCTCTCAATCTGGAAAGACTAATATTGGTGCGGTGAACATCTTTTCCTTTAGGTCATCTAGACCGTGTTGACACGCGTTGTTCCATTGAAACTTTGTGTCCTTTCTTAACATCTTTTCCATTGGTGCAATAATCTGTGCGTACCCTTTGATAAACTTCCTGTATTATCCTGTGTGTCCCAATGTCTCTCTTAGCTGACATACTGTTTTTGGTGGTGGTAAGTTAACAATTACTGCAATTTTTGTAGGATCTATGAGTAAACCTTGTTTGCATACTATATGGCCCAATAATATCCCAAATGGTGTTCCGAATATGCATTTCTTTATGTTTAGTGATATATGGCACTGCCTACATCTTTTTAACATCATGCGTAAGACTTATACATGGTCTTTTAAAAAACTATAGACTGTCCAATCGTTCAGGTATACCTCGAGAAACTGGTGGATGAATTCCTTAAATGTTGCGATGACTACTCTAGAAAATATTGCTGGTGCATTCTTCAGTCCAAACGACATGACTGTGTATTGGTAGGATCCCCACTCTGTCGCAAACATGGTCTTGTATCTGTCTTCTTGTGCTATCTTGATCTGATGGTATCCTGATAATCCATCAGCAAATGAGTAAGCTTCATGTCCTCCTACGTTTTCTAACACTTCATCCATGAAAGGTGTAGGGAATGGGTCGTGTAGGCATGCATCGTTCAACTTCCTCAAGTCAACACATATCCTTATCCCTCCTTGTTTCTTGTCATGTACTACCATTGGGCTTATCCATTATGATTCTTCGATCGATTCTATGACTTCGGCTTTGAGCATCCTGTCGATCTCGGCTTTGACTTTCTGCTTATATATCAGGTTTAGTCTGTAAGGTCATTGTTTGATCGATGTCACTTCCGGTTTGAGTGGTATCTTCATTTCTCCCAAATATCCATCTATACCCCTTATCTCTGTAAATTTTGTTGAAAACAAGTCGTTGTATTCACGTAATAACTCTGTTAAGCTTTCCACTGTTTGCTCATCCCAGTAATCTCCAATGTTGGCCATCTTGGGATTCTTAACTGTCCCAATGTTTACTTTCTTTACTTTGATCGGCACATAAATGACTTATGATTATATGGGTGGTCCTTCCACATATCTTTCTCCTTCGTCTTCTTCAATCTGAATATCGCGCGGATCATCTTCATTTGGTGCTTCCTCTTGTACATGTTAACATGACAATAGTGCCTTGAGTGTCTGTTTGTTCTGTTGTTGTTTCTCTATGATAAGTTCTATTTATGGCTCTTTGATGAATATCACTCCTCTTATTTGTTTGAGAGTTGTATCTATGTTGGGTTTCTCATGTTCAAATGAGAAAGTGGCTACAAAATTCTGTTGCAATGTCATCCATGTCGCAGTTCCTTTGTGCACTTCCTGGTCTGTATACCAATTCATTAGTCTGCCCTCTAGAGTGTGTATAAAATGATGAGGCCATTCCTATGGGGGTGTCATTTTCCACAACATTCTACACTTCTCCAAGTGTTCCGTTGGTTCCCTTTGTCCATCATACTTCTGCTGCTTGTTGTTTCTCTGTTCTGTGCCGAACCTTATGCGCAATAACTACTTACATTGGTACCAATCTGTGATTGTCTCTTTGTGTGCACCCCACCATCTTGCAAGTGTGGCCTTGAGTGCTATATCAAGTTCTAATAGTCTCTAGTTCTCTAATACTTTGTCTTCATACTGTATCAAGAATGTTTCCAAATCGTTTACTCTGTAGAAACTAGGTGGTTCCCTGATTTTTGTGCCTACCCATCTTACTATGTGGTCTATTCTTGCACATCTTCTCGTGGATACTTTGTGCAACCTTTGTTGCAAGTTCTCTAAACTGATATATGAGTCTATTTCACATGAGGTGATGCTCCTCCAACCAAGTATCCCATCTGCAGTTGGGTTCACATATTCCTCATTGTGCGCAGTTGTTTTGTACAACTGGTTGATTTCCTCTAAGTCTAGGCAAGTAGGTTCTACAAACCTCTCCCCTTCTGCCGGATCCAATGGCACGATGACCCTGTATTCTCATGACTCAAATGTCATATTCCTAGTCTTCAGGTTGATTATGGCCACATAATCCTCATTGCACACAGTTGTTCTGTACAACTAGTTGATTTCCTCTAATTCTAGGTGTTACACGTCAAAATTGCTCAGCTGGATAAGTGTCGCATTGTCCCTATCAATCGTCGTAAGTGTCGCATCTTCCCTGCAACTTTCGCAAGTGTCACAAGTTGATCACTAGTGTCACAAAAAATGTTCAGACATACTACCATGATAACGACACTAAGGAGACACTTATAACATCTCACATGACTGATTTGGAAGAGGAGAACTGGTTTACTGGGATCAAATGACTCTTGACACCTGAAAGGAACCCTGAACCAAAGGTTTTGAGGGGGAGCGCTCCTCTACTTCAGCTCCATAAGCGCTGGCGCTCCCTTATAGTGCTTTAGGGAGCATTATAACGCTCCTCAACCCCCTTTGAAGGAGCGCTTCTCATCTTGAGAGCGCTGGTGCTTCCCCAAGGCTTACCAAGGAGCGCTACAATGCTCTGATGCCCCTTCTGGGGGAGAGATCCCTAATCTGGGTCAGTTGTTAGCCCGTTGAGGAGAATAAGGGGAGGATCATTCGAGATTAGAAGGCATTTGTGCTCGAATTCTTGTTTTCATCAAGAGATCCCTGATCTAAGGAGAAGTTCCCCAACTTGTTCTAAAGATAACTCAAGAGGTTAAGCTCCTCTTAACCTATATAAATAGGTTCTATGATGGTGGAGGGAAAAGGAAGAATTGGACATATGAAACTTATGATCTTGGAGGAAACTTACAGTCAGCCAAAGGAGAGTGATCAGTGAAGCTGCTGTTATCCAGGTTGTGGATCTTTTAGGCAAGGGTTAGACGAAGAGGACTTGACGAAGCTATCGCATTCGCATCTACGATTGTAAGTACTGCTGTCATTATTCTCATTAATATGACACGCTTGGCCTGTTTCATTCTAGTTTGTGTCTGATGTTACATGAACTTGTCATTTATTGATAGATCTGTTTTCAAGCTAATGTCAATAGAGTAGGAAGCGGTTGTATCTTGCTTTGTCCGCAGAACTCAGCGAGGAGAAAAGAATTGGAGCGCAACTCGGAGCGTGCAGGGACAAACGTCGATAACAGGTACTTCTATCATCCTTCCTTCTCATGTGTTAGTTTAGATAGATTTGAAAGGAAGTCAGTGTCCACGTTAAGCATTTTTCTGTCTAGGGTTAAGGTCAAGCCTTAGAGGTGATC
>ML786883.1:56440-76584 GCA_009831015.1 Picea engelmannii | reverse complement strand
ACCCTTACTTCTTTCGGTTCGTTAAACAAAGGAAGAGGAACTTACCGAAGGTGAGTTATATCGAGCATGTGTTATCCTCCTCGAGCTCATTAAATCAAAAATAGGTACTCATCTATCTGGATGGGGGAAAAAATTGAAAGGAGAAAGCCAAGCAGTCTTTTGAGAACATCATCTAGCACTTCTTAGAGTCGCCCTTGAACACGACACTTTGTCACTTTGCACATATCATAATCCGCTGAACCTCTACACTGAGCCAATCCTCTGAGTTTCCTTTCACTCCTTTGGATCACCCGACGCAAGTCACAGTATCCATTGCATAGTTTTGGTCCGTGTCATGTTTTGCTGCTATGCCTCAGTGTTCAAGGGAAGTATCCGCCTCGAGAGTCAGCCATCCCAAATATCTTGCCTCAAAACCTGTGTCCGTCCATGTCCATTTGATCTGCCAATTACATCTCCATGTCCGTTTCATGTTGTTGATGGGGGATACATCAAGGCCCTCCCTCGACGAGTCTATTCCTGTCGACTCCAACACATTATCCGGGAATCAAACTTAGAAACCAGTTAGTACTTTGGGACCTACATGCCTCAATGGCAGGCCTCCTCACATTCGACAGTAGGTTTACATAATTGACCTCTGATCGAATGATTCCACGAGTGTTCGACTTCAGCTCATCTATTCACATTCGCTGGAATGTACTAGGGTACCTTGGGAATCATTGACATTAATGGTGATCTCCATCGCACTTGTTAACGGTTCACACCATTGACTGGTAATCAAGTGGTTTCTGCCATGTTCGACATCAGAACATCCATTCACATGGTTAGAATCGTACCACATTGGGATCGATAAGAAGACCCTGGGTTGAGTCATCACTTTGGCACATACTTTTCCCAGGCTGCGAAGGAATTTTATTGGACAAAGAACACATATACTGTTACATAGATCCACTTTGTATTGGTCGTGGCTATGTCTTATCATCTCGTAGATCCACTGTGTATTCTTCGTGGCTACGATCAGTCTGAGTCATCAGAGTATAGATCCACATTGTATCTTTGGTGGCTATCTCTTTTTATCAATACAATCATGGATCCGCAGTGTATTTTATGGTGGCCATAACCTACTAAGTCTTGATCACCCAAGCATAGGTATGCCTGCCTTGGGTCTTGAAATATGTCATTATATTTGTTGGATGTTTGTGTGCAGCTTCCGTCAGGTTCTCCGAGTCTATACCCTTGCTTGAACGTCTACAAAGTATTTCAGTCATCAGTTGGCATCTTCTAACTTCATACTTTGGGGGGCATTCTATTACACGTCAAAATTGCTCAGCTGGATAAGTGTCGCATTGTCCCTATCAATTGTCGTAAGTGTCGCATCTTCCCTGCAACTTTCGCAAGTGTCGCAAGTTGATCACTAGTGTCGCAAACAATGTTCAGACATACAGCCATGATAAATACACTAAGGAGACACTTATAACATCTCACATGACTGATTTGGAAGAGGAGAACTAGTTTACTGGGATCAAATGACTCTTGACACCTGAAAGGAACCCTGAACCAAAGGTTTTGAGGGGGAGCGCTCCTCTACTTCAGCTCCAGAAGCACTGGCGCTCCCCTATAGTGCTTCAGGGAGCATTATAACGTTCCTCAACCCCCTTTGAAGGAGCGCTGCTCATATTGAGAGTGCTGGTGCTTCCCCAAGGCTTACCAAGGAGTGCTACAATGCTCTGATTCCCCTTGTGGGGGAGCGCTCCATAATCTAGGTCAGTTGTTAGCCCGTTGAGGAGAATAAGGGGAGGATCATTCAAGATTAGGAGGCAATTGTGCTCGAATTCTTGTTTTCATCAAGAGATCCCTGATCTAAGGAGAAGTTCCCCTAATTGTTCTAAAGATAAATCAAGAGGTTAAGCTCCTCTTAACCTATATAAACAGGTTCTATGATGGTGGAGCGAAAAGGAAGAATTGGACATATGAAACTTATGATCTTGGAGGAAACTTATAGTTAGCCAAAGGAGAGTGATCAGTGAAGCTGCTGTTATCCAGGTTGTGGATCTTTCAGGCAAGGGTTAGACGAAGAGGACTTGACGAAGCTGTCGCATTCGCATCTACGATTGTAAGTACTGCTGTCGTTATTCTCATTAATATGACATGCTTGGCCTGTTTCTTTCTAGTTTGTGTCTGATGTTACATGAACTTGTCATTTATTGATAGATCTGTTTTCAAGCTAATGTCAATAGAGTAGGAAGCGGTTGTATCTTGTTTTTTCCACAGAACTCAGTGAGGAGCAAAGAATTGGAGCGCAACTCAGAGCGTGCAGGGACAAACGTCGATAACAGGTACTTCTATCATCCTTCCTTCTCATGTGTTAGTTTAGATAGATTTGAAAGGAAGTCAGTGTCCACGTTAAGCATTTTTCTGTCTAGGGTTAAGGTCAAGCCTTAGAGGTGATCTACCTGTCCGCAGGGAGATTTTCCTACAACACTAGGAAAGTAGGTTATACAAACCTCTCCCCTTCCAATGGATCCAATGGTGCGATGACCCTGTATTATCCTAACTCAAATGTCATCTTCCTGGTATTCAGGTTGATTATGGCCTGGTTTCCAAAAGCCTAATCTATACCAAGCAACGTTGGGTAAGGTGTTGTGCCATCCACTATTTCAATAACTTCAAAATCTACTTTAGTGCACACTCCATCTAGGTCTATTGTCACTCCTTTCAGTCTACCTATTGGTAGGACTATGTGTTGGGTTGCCAATTTCAATTGAACAGGTGAATATCCTAATGTGGGATCTCCCATGCATTTCCATGTCTTCTTTGGTAATACATTAAATTTTGATCCTAGATCTAGTATGATGTCTCCCATATTGAAATCTCCTATGTTGGCATTCAGTATAAACTCCCTACTTGTTCTTCTTCTTGTGTGTAGGTGATTAACTATTTTTGGTTCTAGTTTTCCTTCCATCTCGATGCTACATTTTCACAGATGTTGGATTAGTTAATACCTTTATGCATGATTGCAAAAATCATTTTATTGTACTTACTTGTCCCATGGAATGTATTCCACTGGTATGATCCAATAACGGAGGCATTTCGTATTCTGGTGCTTCCTTACTTTGTTGCGCAGTTGAAGTCGTCGCAATATATTCCTTCTGGAATTCTTGTCGGGCTTGCTTAAATAGCTCATTTTCCTTTTGCGCATCGAATTGCTTCCTTGGTTCAGCATTCATTTTCACCCATTGGTTTTTTGCTGGCACTTGTCGAACAACGTCGTCCCCTATTTTAGTTTCTCCACGGGTAACTATATTGATGTTCTGTCCTTCATTCCTTGCTTTGGAGGAAATCCACTGAACATTCTAGTTGTTCTGGTTCCTCTTTTCCTGAATCTTTACTAGTAGTCTTAGACATTCTTCTGTATTGTGGTCTGATGCATGACAATACATACAAGTTGTTGGTGGAAGTGGAAATTCTCTTTCATAATGTCCCGATTGTTGACAATTTTAACACACCACTAGTCCTCTACCTCATCTAAAACCTCCTCTTTCTCATCCTCCACCTCTGTAGCCTTCTCTATCTCCTCTCGGCGCATTATACCGAGGAACCTAATTATACTGCGTGGTATTGACTGAGTTTGTGCTATGTTTTACTGTGGCTGTGTGTTCTTATATGGTTGTTGTGTAGTATTATACTACTGTTGTGTAGTGTTGTATGGAGATAGAAATGGATTAAACTGTGGTGCGGCTTGCCCCGTCCGGCCATAATTTTTTCCTCCACTCTATATGCATCTGATGTCCTTTCTCACATCAACTCCATAGTTCTACAATATTTATCATTGCGGCCCAATGACTTGCAAAGGTGCAATATGAGCTCTTTGGGACTGTCTAGTATTTCTGCATCATCGGGCAGTGATAGGGGTCGTGACTCAATTTCTTACAGACTTCACACCATGGTCCTCCTGTGGGTAACGAGTTTGGAATTCCTGCTACCATATACTGCACGAATGTTGGACATTAGTTCTTTTGGTGTCCTTCTATCCTACATGCGGTACACCAAACGACTTCTCATTTTTCCTTGTTCTTATTTTGGTTAAGCTGAAACGTAAGTTCTTCAAATCCTCCTTCAGTTCTTCGATAGTTGGGTCTGTCTACTGGTGCTAGTTTTCTTCCAGTTGCAAGGCTGCCTGTAGATCCTCTGCCTGCATCTGGAACTTCTATTGTCGCAATGGATATTTTAAGTGTGGGAGCAGTGAATTGACAAACAAGTGTCGATGTTGCATGTCATTCATGAGATATTTTAACTTTCCCTTAATTCACTTGAATCTCTGGTCAATCTCCCATATGGATTCTCATGGTTTTTGTCGAATTTATATCATCTTATTCATGTATTGATCCTCTGAGCTCAGCTTTTGGAACTCATTTATCAATAACTTCTTTAATGTATGTCAGTGTCCTTGTCATCCCTGGAGAATTGTTTGTGTCTAAACTCATGTACTAGTTTAGTGTGCGGTCTCTTAGGATAATCGCTAACTGTGCAAGTTTGGTATATTCATTAGTGATATGTTTTTCTTCCCAGATCTTTGCACAAATGAACAAGTTTTTCTCAAGGTCTTCTACTGCTTCTCCTCAAAATTCTGGTAACTTGATGGTTGGTTCATGTCCTTCCATTCTAAATGCTAAGCTACTACCTCCGCACGGTGTAGATACCTGACTAGTGCTACCTGAACTAGATCCTCCAGTTGTTGTCCCTTGTGTAGATGTACTTCCTGTTGTCTGACTGTTTTTGAACTTCAGTTTTCTAAACGATGGTGTTCTCTTTGGTGTATTAGTCACACATGGGTTTATGGTTTCCACACTGCCATTAATATGGATAGGATTGATGCCTTCTCTTCCCATTCTCGGACCTCTCGTATTCCTCTCATATGTTGCGCATAGGATTTTCTCAATCTGCTCCATAGCCTGGAGATCCTCTACCTCTTCCTCATCACTCGCCAAGCCTTCCCTCGTGGATATGGCTCTCTTCTTGGTATTCACCTTGTATTGGTAGGGTACTCCGCTACACATCTTTCCAGCTGTTGCCATGATCTTCTTGATCTGGTCATCATCCATCATGATCCGGTCCAAGGGTTCCTCCTTCTTTCCCTTATCCTTTCCTCCTTCCATTTCTCCTCTTTCTGTCATTGCTTCCCCCCCTCCCCCATGCATGCAGGGAAGTTCAGTTGTCTGACTCCATTGTTATACAACAGTATCTTAATAGAAGTATACAACAATCAAATGTACCTTCCTCGAGGTCTGCATAGAAACTCTTTCTCCGCTACACTGTATGGCTTCACTGTGTTAACTGCAAACTCTGTTATAAAACCTACCACAATATTGTCAACCCAAAAATCTACTACGTGGGTGAACTCATTGTTCACCTTCTATAACTATTCAATCTGTACTGGGGTCCACTCTAGCTGTCGAATCTAGTTCATTGCATGGTTATCCTTCAACCTTAGTATCCACTCCTGCAATAGACATGGAAAATCATAGAAAAAGACTTCGTGTAAATCAATAAACATGTATTTCTCAAGATATTTGCGAGGTGTTAGTCTAGGGTTCTATTGTCTCTCTGTGCGAACTCTAGCTCCTTAGTTCTTAGCCAAGTTTCAATCTCTTCTTTTGTGGGATTCCACGGTCTCAACATTCCCTTCTAATGGTTCATTGCTCTCTGTTCTAATCTTTTCTTGATCTTCCTACGATAGATCTTCGGCTTACCTCATTTACTCAACCCTCTCTTGTTCCTACCAATGGAAACATAACCATTTGTTGGTTACTATTATTCTATAATGTCTTCTTTTATTGACCTAGGGTTCATGTTTGTTTGGGTTTCCAGCAAAGCCTCTAAAACTATCGACCCTCTTGGTAAACCATAAGGCAACACAACACATAGAATGCACTGTGCAGTCTCACCCGAGATAGATTTAATGGGTTGTTGTAAGACTCAGGTGTTTACAACGTAGGATTGAGTGTGGGATAAGAGAGATATATATTGAACCATTCATTATAACTTGTAAACACAGTATATTGTTATCGATGAATAAGAAGGAAATATAACAACTCATTCATTCAACATAATAATAAATGTTGAAGACAATAAATATATGCATGCATTCATCACATAACATAGATGTTACCGTGGTTCACCCCCTCCTGGGCTATGTCCACAAGGATTTGGCTCTGAGCTCTTTTATTATATTATTTCTGCATCTACAGCATCGCGTGCTTACAACTCCTCTCAGTCAGGAAATATCTATATGAGGTAGACTATATCGCACCAGGCTCCCCAGCCTATGATCTAACCCCTAGATCTACCCTCCCTCGTCCTCTCTAGCTCAACAAATTATACAAAATAGATCATACAACAAAATTTCGGTTCCCGTTTCGTAGCGGGTTGGTAACTAGTAGTGGGTGAGGAAAGCCATAGCGACGGTGTTGAAGTCGGTGAAGAATCCTCGTGGTAATTCTATATACCACTTTTCGGTGGAACCTGTGAAGGTTCACTGAAAAAGGCGTAAACAAATAGAGTCATCCATCAAGGAGTTGGATGAGCACCAAAGGTGAAAATTCATTACATGATTGTTCAGGTCCTCTCCCAGTTTACCATTGAATTTAGGGATGTTGGATGGTAGTTTGGTTGGTATGGTGGGCCATTGAGGAGAGTGGCAGATCAGATCATTTAAAATTCTTGACAAATCAGGGAGGTCCAGGGTGGCTAAGAAGGGAAATTGTCTATTCACATGTGGGTACTGGTGACTTTGGGGAGGGAGTCCTGTCGGTAGACCAATGGGACCATAAGCAGTTTGCATATAATGCGAATATTCGGGCAGATTCATTTGTTGGTGTGGAGGCAAGTAATTCATAGGGTTGTACCCTTGAACAGGGGCATGGGGTTGAGCGTTCGAGCTCCAAATAGGATTGGACATGCGTGGATATGGTTGGCCTATACTAGGGGGTATGAAGGAGATAGCTTGAGGCTGTTGCCCCCCAGTCGAGTGAGGATTATTTTGAATAAGATAATTCCAATACTGGGCCAAGGATGGAGGTATGCTTTGTCCATAGGGCGAGGTCAGTGAGGGTTTACCTCCAATCGAGGGTTGCATCCCAATTGGGATTTGTCCTACAAAAGGGGATTGGGTTTGGCCTTCTTGGTGAAATTGTCCACTGACAGGAATCTAGTAATTAGGTGTGAAAGATGGGATGATACCACTAGGTTCGGTGCCTCCGATAGAGGATGGAAGAGGTCCTTTAAAACGGGGTCGAGGAAGTGTCAGAATGAAATCAGGAACGAGATGGTGCCCAGAAGGAGTGGAAACGCCAGGAGTCCCAGATGGGATTTGTGTAGGAGTGGGAATATAAGCATTCAACACATGATATCTGGGCGGAAGTGTTGGGGTGAATCTAGGCGAAAGTGGCATGCCAATGGGAGCTTGGCTAGCTGTTGTAATCCCAGTGTGAGGACTCATAGTATCTGGGACCATTGTGTAATGGACCATTTGTAGAGGGATAGTCAAGATGTGGTTAGCTGGCGGAGCGTATGTACCAGGAAAATAATAGGCAATAGTAAAGGGTATTGCATATGGATTAGATGTTTTGGGTAGCTCAGGTGTGATAGTGATATCAATGCCTTCTCCTGAGCCAAAGAGATCCCTTCTAAAAATGCCAGTAGTCCAAAAAGGATCTTGACCCTCAGGTCATGTGAAAGGTCCGGTTGGTAATCCAGAAGACTGAACAACTATTTCTCCAGAAGAATTCACTCGAAAAATACGTCTCTCGGAGTCGGGAGGAAGTCAGAAGTCCTCACGAGAATTGGTAATTCAGAACTGTTCTAAAGAGTTAGTTCTTTCCACTTGTGGAGTGGCAACGTCTTGGACTTCACTCTGTTGAGGAGAGCCCTCCAATGAGTTGGTAGGCAAGGGTTGAGAACCTTCCAGATATTCTGGGGGTAGGCCTTGCATTCTACGTGAATGGTGTGGAGGGTCAATTGTGACCGAGTTAGAATATTATGAAAGAAATTCTATGGCCAACTTGGGTAAACAAAAAACATGCGCTAATAAAATCTAGGAAGCAAAACCAAGCAAACAAGACCTTCCAATTCTGAAGTCACTAGTTGGTGATGAAATCCAACGTTGTGACAACAAGATAAGAAGGGGTTGGGTCAGGGTGGAAAAGTTACATTGACGACCTGCTTAATGGACTTACACCCTAGTGCAAGCTCCCATACAAAATCGTGGGTATACCCTCCAAGGAGCCTGAGTGAGTGTGGTCAACGTCGATTCCAGGTACCGTGAAGACTTACCCCTTCACAATCACCTTGTGTAAGACCCTAAGAAGATAGGCTACTAAGGTTACCACAAACAACAACGATGCCTGGGGAAATAATAGACAGTTTGATCCACACGCAAGGGTAGGGTATCTAGCCCGAAATCAAATTGAGAGGCTTCCACTCATCATTGTGGGTATACCTTCAAGTGACCCCCATAATACATGCAATCTCTACACCAGATCAACAAAGCAGGGTGAGTAACTCTGTCAATCTCAACGCGACCTCAGGTTTGACTCTCATGTGAGAAGGGCTTCCTAGGACAAAATGATGGAAATGGAATTTGACACTCCTTATCACAAGATACTATAGTGTGTTTTGTGCTTTGGAGAGTGTGTCTCACTGCCTATTCCAAAGCTCTATCCTAGCTAATGTTGGTGTAAAAGAGCCCTAGAAAAAGTTACCAGTTGAATTTTAAAGTTGCACAATATTATTAAAGGCTGTTGTTACGCAAGAAGGAGACGGAAATGAAACCGATGTTGTGTGAGACTCTGACCCAACAATGCGTAAATAAGGAGGAATGATACAAATTTTTTTTCGATGAATCCTATTTACAGGAGGGACAGAGGAGTTTTCTGGAACAATGCGAACTACGATGTATGATCTTGCCCTGTCCAACCACCCTGTCGTAGAAGTAGAATGATGGAACCACTATCAAACTATCACTATGAGATATACTATTGTAAACATATACCAATCAACCTGCACCAAGAAACCTGCAACAACTTGTACCAAACAATCTATAATCAACCTGTACCATAAATAAGTGCATCAACCATGCAACAACCTGTACCTCAACTTGTAATATATACAAGTGCATAAAAAATGCACCAAATATGTACCAATCATGTATCAAATACACATAAACTATGACTCATCAATATGTATCAACATCATCAACTATACACCTCATGTGTGTGCCAACTCATCAAATACTTGTCTCAACCATGTACCCAACATGTACCTCAACCAAAATCCCTCATCAATTTCATCATACAAATCTGATTTGTAACTCTGTAATAGACCTGGTGTATATGATCACATACTTGCAAACCCTCGTTAACTTTAACAACAAGAGACTATCATTTTCATCAAACTTTACTTTAGTCTCACATGACTAATTTTGGATTAGTCAACAAAACTAAATTGAAATAGTCATAACTATGTACCTGTAATGAATAAATATATGAAAATAGTACACAATGTTCTTTAGTGTATTTTATGGAATTCCTTCAGTTTTCATTGCTTGGAACCTCTCAGAAAAGGAGTTATAGGAAAAATGACATACCTTGTTGAATTTTGGTTTATTCTAGAGAGAGAGTGTGTGTATAGTGTGCCCCACATGGAATATTTGTTGTATGGATATGAAAATGGTACACATAATACTACAGACTGTAATCTAACCAATAAATTTGGTCTTACTAAATTTTGATCTATTATAAATAAATTATGACATTTTTACCTGAAACACATGTTTTAGACTAGTTTTAGGACTAGCCACAAACCCTATTTTCCACGGAGTGTAACTCCAAAAATAAATCGACCCACAAGATGAAAATTTTATCATAGCTACTTGGATATGTTTCCTCAATGACCTCCATATTTCACGGTCTGAATCATTCTAAAAAAATATTTATTATGAAAATGGTGAGATGACTTGTAAATAACATACCTTAGAAAGTATCATCAAAAGAATTTATCCTCCCTTGAATTTCAACCTTCTTTACATCACCTTCCCTTTGAAATTATCCTTAGATATCCTTTGGTTACCTTAGTCACTTATAGATATTCAATATTCTCAAGTGTAATTAAAAAGAGAGACCCTTTCCTCATATTTATACTTTTATGTAGCTTCCTCAAGGAGTTACCTTCTAACCATCTTAAACCACTTTCCTTATTTTAGGGCTAACCCACTTCTAACCACTTGTCCACTTATAGTTCTATTACTGGATAAATCGGTAGGTGAGGACACTAACATATCTCCCTAGATCCACCTAGATCTAGAACAAAATAAGGCAAGACATGACTCTTTCTCTAAGTTGCAGTCATTGAATCTACTACTGAGAAGGAATGAGTGACATACCTTTATATCGCTTCCTTAGGTCTCTGTTGTTCCTGCTTCGCTCCGGTGCTCTTGTGAAATCAAGTCCAATACAACACAAACCAACCAAAGTGAATATGGCAAAGTATATTCAATGTCAACCTATGCATATGATCAAGGAGTTATGTAATAAACTAAGAGTGATTTTATGGGAAAAGGACATGCCACTGTATTATATTAAATGAAAGTAGAATATACAACTGGATCGCCTTGGTGTCGCAAGCTTCCTTTCAGTGACCCTTGGTTCCAACACACGCACTTGCTCTACATTTGCATGAAGAAGATCCAATACAATTTGATAGACCAAATAGAGTCTTCAAGATTCTATCCAAGCAGAGTTCTTCACACAATTCTTTCACCAATTCTTCATTCAATCTTGCTTAACCTTTTCCATGAGAAACCTTTCAATATATAGGAGAAGGAGAAATGGTTAAATGGATGAGGATGATCCCACTAAATCTGAGAAGTCAGTAGGATGCCAACCATGAAAATGCCAACTCATTTTCTAGAAGATCCTCTTCTAGAATCTTCGTGACCTCTTCTCTTTTCCAAGCTTAAAAACAGGTTCGCACCCTACCTATAGAGAATACTGTGAACAGTTCACACCCAAAGTATGGGTTTCCTGTGAGAAAAAAAGGATTTTCTCACCCTATAACATAGGTAGCCTATGAACTCATCTTAAAAATATGCTTTTTGGAAGAAGACATCAGTCACTTTTCTCAGGAAAAAAGTCCTTGTGGGAGCCTGAATACATCACTGTAGAGACATCACCAGAGTGACCAAAATAACGTGTAACAAGTACACTCATCAATTCACTTTATTATTTAAATAATTTCTTCTTTGCAACTGCTTTGACTTCTTTGACCTTTTGGGGCTTCTGGATGACTCATGAGGGTTCTCCAACTTCACATGGCCATAAATCTCGAACTGTGAGGAGTTATGTGATGTTCCACATACCATTGAAAATGGTATGACATATACTATCCATATAGAATAGTATTATTTAAATAATTTCTTCTTTTCAACCACTTTGACTAAATTGACCTTTTGGGGCTTCTAGATTACTCATGAGGGTTCTCCAACTTCACATGGCCATAAATATCTAAGCATGAAGAGTTATGTGATGTTCCACATACCACCGGAAATGGCATGACATGTACTATCCATCTATAATAGTCTTACCTTCAAATATATTAAAAATCATACCATTATACATCAAACAAACTTGGGTCCATTACCCAAACCTTTGTGTTACCAGAATTCACTACCAGACTTTATTCAAGGGTTGACATCAATGAAAACGATCCCAAATAATCAACAATATCCCCCTTTGGCATCGATGGAAAAAATCTGACGCAATACTAAAGTCATATCACTCATGCTCCCCTTGTGACCATCGCTCCCCTTGGAACCATGCCTATGTGCTTTTTCTCCAATCATTTACCTTTGCACATGATAAATCTCTCCCTCTTTTTCATCAATGGAAAATGTATCTTTCCATTCAGGGTTGCTCCCCCTAACTGAACTCTTCCTTAAATTGATCTCCCAACCTATTCTTTCCTCTTTATGGTGCTTCCTCATGTAAATCTAAGAAATATAAGATAAGCATTCAAAATTATTCATTTTGGAGTAGAAATTACTCTGAGTCTTTGGCGAAGATACTCAAAGGCTTCCCTTGGAAGTGGTTTTGTAAAGATGTCTTCCACTTGTTCTTTTGTGCCAACATATTCAACTTTGATGTTCTTATCTACAACCTATTTCCATAGAAAGTGATACTTTATTGTAATGTGCTTCATCTTGGAGTGCATCCCCAGGTTCTTTGAGATATTGATGGTGCTTGTATTATCACAATATATTGAAATGGGCTCATCATACTCAACCTGGATATCTGTCAAGGTTTGTTTCATCCATAGAACCTGAGTACAACATCTTGTTGTTGCAATATACTCTGCTTCGGCTATAGATAAAGATAATGATGATTGTTTCTTTCTTAGACAAGATACTAAAAACTCACCCAAGTAGGACATTACTCCATTGGTGCTTCGTCGGTCATCAATGAAACCTACCCAATCTACATCTGTGTAGGAAATACTTTATAGATCCTTTCCTTTTGGATACCATAATCCAAACTCTTTTGTTCCTTTGAGATATCTGAAAATCCTCTTCATTGCTAATACATGTGATTTCTTTGGTGCTTCTTGAAATCGTGTCAGCTGTCCAACTACATGCATTATATTTGGTCTTGATTTTGTCACATATAGTAAGCTACCAATCATTGGCATGTATTGCCTCTGGTCTATAGACTTTGAATCATCATCTTTTATCAACTTGCAAATGGTTTGCAATATTCCATTCTGAACCTCTTTAGCATTTCTCTGATATACTTAGTTTGAGAAATAAAAATTCATTTGTTGCTTTGACATATCTGAAGACCAATAAAGAATCACAGTTCTCTGAGTAATGACATTTCAAATTCATTATGCATATCTTTTGCAAATTGTTGTCTTAACCTGTCATCATTACTTCCAAAAATAATATCATAAACATAAACTTCAATTAACAAAATACTATCTTGAGTTACCTTGATGTAGAGGTTGTTGTATGCACTTCCTTTTCTGAAACCTCCATGTTGTAGATATTTATCCATTCTAGAGTACCATGCTTTAGGAGCATCTTTTAGACCATACAAGGCCTTCTTCAATTTACACACATAATCTGCGTTCTCTGACAACTGAAATCCTTATGGTTGTTCGATGTAGACTTCTTCTTCAAGTTTCCCATTCAGAAAAGTTGTTTTCACATCCATCTGATACACTTTAATATTCTTGGTGCATGCATAAGCTAAAAGTGATCAGATTGCTTCCATTCTGGAAACTAGGGAAAATTTCTCTTCAAAGTTGATTCCTTCAACCTGTGCGTATCCTTTATATACCAATCTAGCTTTGTTCATTGTAATATGTCCATCTTCATTCAATTTGTTTATGAAAACCCACTTTGCGCCAATTACATTCTTATTCTTTGGTCTTGGAACCAATTCCCAAGTGTCATTCTTCTCTATTTGATCCAATTCTTCATCCATGGACTTATTCCATAATCCATCCTTGTTGGCCTCTTCAAAATGGTTTGGTTCAATCGTAGATAAGAGTTCTAGGTACATTTTTTCTGGTGAATGGTTTTTTCTTCTATTCTCAACTCCTGCATCCTTGTTTCCGATAATCTGATCTGGAGGATGATTCTTTTGTACTCGTTTGCTAGGTGTATTTGGAGGCACTTGCTGAACTTGCTCTTCTACTTCTATCTGATCTTCTTCATCTTCCTCTTCTACTTCTTCTTCATCTTTTGGTTCTTCTTCATAAAGTTGATATATTGATTCATTTTCTTCTTCCTTTGATTCATGTCCACCTGTTTCATCAATTGTTACATTGATGCTTTCCACAACTTTGTTCAATCTCAGATTGTAATAATTGTATGCTTTCCTTGTACTTGAGTAACCAACAAGTACTCCTTTGTCCACATGAGAGTCAAAATTTCCCATTTTTCCATCTTCTCTTTTGATGTAGCATTTTCTTCCAAATATTCTGAAGTGATTCGAATTTGTTGGTCTTCCTTTCCATAGCTCGTAGGGACTTTTTTCATTGTTGTTTTTGAGAATTACTCTATTTTGAATGTGAAATGTTGTAATCAATGCATGTGTCTAGAAACTATATGTCAATTTGGAATCCATTAGCATTATTCGAGCCATTTTCTGTGTAATTAACATCCATAATGTTCCTTTGTCTCTGAGCCACTTGCTGAACCAATCTATGAATCCATGCTCTCGTCCAATATCATATATCTATCCAAACCTGCTAAGTGTTCTTACAAATCCATCTTTTTCATACTGTCCAAGACTCTACTGCACAATTTTCCATAATGTTGACCCATTTATTACTATACTATCATGAAGTCTTCACTACTACAACTATCAAACTGTACTTCTGCTAACTGACTGCTTTGGATCTGTCTACTCAAACTCTGCAAGATTCTTGAAGGATATTTCTTTGGTGTTTCACAGCTATCACGTAGACTCATCATGTCTAATATTCATGTTACCTGGGAGTCTCTAAGACGGATGGCTCAGAACAATGCCTGATCTGATGTGTATTCATCATCATCTTCATTGGTAGATTCATCATCTCTCTAAGCTATGACTTTTTTCTTTTTGTCTGTGGATTCATATTTCACTACAATAACTGAAAGTACAATCTCTTGAACATGTTCCTTATTTACCTATCCTTCTTTTCTTTCAGTTATTTTCCAAACCTTTCTTTATATGACATATTTCTTTTTCTCTATAGAATTTTCTTCATCTCGTTTTATTGCCAATCTTGAGATCTCTGGGACTTGGTATTTGTTCACCTATTCTTCATGTTTTCTTATCCATACTTTCTTATATCTTATATCCGTGTTATCTTTTATGGAAGTATCGATCATGCTTCTACAATAACTGGATATGTGTCCATAGTTATGACATTTGTAACATTCAATGTTACATGGGGCCACATAGACATTTCTTGCTTGAACATTTTTATATCTCTGCAATCTGCAACCTTATGTCCAAAATTAGTACAATAAAAATAATGACCATAAAAGAAATTTGCATACCTGGGAGTGAATGATCTTCTTTGTGGTGTAGTCCTTCTGAATTTCTTCCTTGACTGATCATGATCATGATTGAATCTTATTTGAGGCTTGAACATGGATGGTCTTCTTGAATATGTATCTTTAATAGTTTTCTTAGATTATGGTTGACCATAATTCCTTCCTTTGAGTACTTCTACATAACTCTTTCTATTTTCTTCAGTCTTCTTTTCGAGCAACCTAGAGTGCTTCTCTTCATTCTCTATAACTGATGTGGATGTTTCTGTCTCTTCAACGTACTTGTTGAGCTTGTCGATTTTACTTCTCAATGTGACAACTTATTATTCAAGCTTCTCAACCTCTTCTTCTTTTTTCATTATCTGAGACTTCATGACCTCTTCTATTATTTTCTCTTCTTCAAGATGGATTTTTAATGTGATTATTTCTTCTTCAAGTCCTTTCTCTTCTAGACCAAACTCTTCCTCAAGTTGTTTTATATCGTTAGTTCTTTCCTTAAGATGATTTGTCGATATATTTTCTCTCATTTATGCTTCTTCCTTCTGTGCTGCTATGTTGGGTTCCAAATACTACTTTTGATATTTAAGATTTTCTTCAATTTTTCTAGCTTCTTCTAGCTAAGTTCTTAAGTTCTTGATGATCTATTGGTCTTCTTCAAAAATGTGAACACATTCCTCTTGTTTCATCAATTATTTCTCGAGTGACTTGTTTTCTTCTCTTTCTTTTCTTAGTTCATCTAAAGCACTGGTCATTTCTTCTTCATAATTGTCTTCTTTTTCAATTAGTTTTTTTGTTGCATTTCCTTCATGGAATTCTATTTCAAGATGTCCACGTTTTTCAAAATTAAATAAAAAAAAAATACCTCTGTTGATTATGTACTCTTTATCTTATGAATCTGTTTGACATGGTGAACATATTTATTCTTGATTTGTACCTGCATCTTCTTTGGCATTTTCTGAATCTGTTATTGGTGAAGAATATATATCATGTAACTTATCCCAAAGTTCTTTGGCCGATGAATACTTGCCAACCTTTTCTCTTACCGAATTAGGTAATCCTTCCCAGATGAAATTCATTGTCATTTTGTTATTCTTCTTCAATTCCTTCTTGGTTGTAGTCTTTTCCCTTTTTGAACTATCATATCCTATAACAACTAATAGCCAAATATAATACCCATGTTCCTGTAAAAATACTTCCGTCCTTCCACTCCATAGCTCATACTTTAAACCATTCTGACCATTAAATAGTGGTACTCCATTCTTAGAATAATCCATGATGTCCTTCCAGGGGTTACATTGTTTCCTAAAGGAACCTACTCTGAAACCAATTGTTGGATTACCGAGAGGGGGGGTGAATTAGTAATAGAGAAATTTAATCATTTTTAACCACAAAATGCAAGTGTTATATCAATGTAGCATTATCATTCAATAGTTGTAGAGTAAATAAAAATGAACAAATGAGAAATCATACACATATACAGGACACTAGTGTTTTTACGTGTAAACTCAAAGCAGAAGAAAACCACATAATTATTTTTCTTATATGTCTTTAAGAATTACATTCATTGGATGCACCAACTTCCTTTATTTTCCAGTTGCAATTGGAAGGAGGCTCCAACCCTCTAGTTTCTCAGGCTACAACCTAATGGAATCTCCAACTTCCCAATTCTCTGGCTACAACCAGAAGGAGGATACAACCCCTTATGCTCTCTGGCTACAACCGAAAAGTGGCTAAAACCACCTTTCCTTGCCCTGTCCAATCGCCTTGTCGTAGAAATGGAATGACGAAACCACTGTCACACTATCACTGTGAGATATACCGTTGTAAACCTGTACCAAAAAACCTGTAACAACCCGTAATCAACATGTACCATAAACAAGTGCATCAACCATGCACCAACATATACCTCAACCTGTACCATCAACGAGTTCGTAAACCATGCACCAAATATGTACCAATGATGCATTAAATACACATAAACTATGAATCATCAATATGTACCAACATAATCAACTGTACACCTCATGTATGTGCCAACTCATCAACTACTTGTCTCAATCATGTACCCAACATGTACCTCAACCAAAATCCCTCATCAATTTCATCATCCAAATCTGATTTGTAACTCTGTAATAGACCTGGTGTATATGATCACGTACCTACAAACCTTCCTTAACTTTAATAACAAGAGACTAGCATTTTCATCAAACTTTATTTTATTCTCACATGACTAATTTTAAATTAGTCAACAACCCTAACTTGAAATAATCATAACTATATACATATAATGAATAAAGATCTGAAAATAGTACACAATGTTCTTCAGTGTATTTTATGGAATTTCTCTAGGTTTCACTTTTCGGAACCTCTTAGAAAAGGATTTATAGCAAAAATGGCATACCTTGTTGAATTATGAATTATTCTAAAGAGCGAGCATGTAGAGCGTGCCTCGCATGAAATGTTTGTTGTATGGATCTAAAAATGGTACAAGGAATACTACAGACTCTACTCTAACCAATACATTTTGTCTTACTGAATTTGGATCTTTTATGAAGAAGTTATAATGTTTTTACCTGAAACACATGTTTTAGACTAGTTTCAGGACTAGCCACAAACCTTATTTTCCACGGAGTGTAACTCCAAAAATACAACAACCCAAAAGATGAAATTTTTATCACAGCTAATTGGATATGTTTCCTCAACAACCTCCATATTTCTCTATCTGAATCATTCTAGAAAAATATTTATTGCAAAAATGGTGAGATGACCTATAAATAACATACCTTAGAAAGAATCATCAAAAGAATTTATCCTCCCTTGAATTTCGGCCTTCTTCACTTCACCTTCCCTCTAAAATTCTCCTTAGATATCCTTTGGTTACCTTAGTCACTTATAGATATTCAATATGCTCAAGTTTAATTAAAATGAGAGACCCTTGCCTCTTATTTATACTTTTATGTAGCTTCCTCAAGGGGTTACCTTCTAACAATCTTAAACTACTTTCCTTATTTTAGGGCTAACCCAGTTCTAACCACTTGTCCACTTAGTAATTTCTCCATTAACTTTATTATTTAAATAATTTCGTTTGTATCCACTTTGACTTATATTAAACTCATCACTTCACTTTATTATTTGAATAATTTCTTCTTTGCAACCACTTTGACTACATTGACCTTTTGGGCCTTCTAGATGACTCATGAGGGTTCTCCAACTTCACATGGCCATAACTCTCTAACCATGAGGAGTTATGTGACATTCCACTTAACCCCGAAAATGGCATGACATGTACTATCCATCTAGAATAGTATTATTTAAATAATTCCTCTTTGCAACCACTTTGACTACTTTGACCTTTTGAGGCTTCTAGATGACTCACGAGGGTTCTCCAACTTCACATGGCCATAACTCTCTAACCATGAGGAGTTATGTCACGTTTCACATACCACCGGAAATGACATGAAATGTACTATCCATATAGAATAGTATTACCTTCATATATATTAAAAATCATACCATTATGCATCAAACAAACTTGGGTCCATTACCTAAACCTTTGTGCTACCAGAATTCTCTACTGGACTTTCTTCAAGGGTTGACATCAATAACAACCAACCCAAATAATCGACATATTTGTTATTAAAAAATGAAAAAAATAGGGAACCCATTTCACTTATATTGTAGGGAAAAATGCATTTATGATTTGTGTCGAGAAAATTTGACTCGACATACAAATTACAAATTTGATAGGTAATTTTGTTTTTTAGGTTGTAATTTAATGAGTAGTTAAAATATGTTATGATTTTGATTTTTTTTTTCCTATTATTTTTGTCAAAAGTTTGGTTAAAGACTTATATATATATATATATATATATATATTGTTGAGATTGTATAATCTAATTGTAATATGGATTTTTAACAGTGTTAAATTTATTTTTGCAATAAAAAATGTAAATTAAGAAATGATTGCAATTTCAATAATTATTCTATAACCATATTTGTGTGATGATTGCAAAAAAAAGACTAAATTGTAGAAGTTAGAATGTTTAGATTTCTCATAACTAGTGTTTGCACCCAATTCGTCACTGTGTGAGCAAATTATGAGTGCTTACATGCCCAGTTGGGCTCTGCTAGGCATGACAGTTGTAAGGTAAAAGGTTAGAAAGAAAACAACAAAGCTATTAACAAGAATTAAACAAAAACTAAATAGAACTATAAGCATGTGAGAAAATGAAAAACAAATGTAAATGGACCAATATCACCAATGTATTAGCTGATCTGATTGATGAAATCCAAAGATACACAATGGAGAAAGAGGACTTGGGTCCCTTCCCTCTCCAATGGAAGGCTCTTGAGGCCCTCAACTGATTGCTCTCCTTACAAAGAAAAGTTGGAAATGTGGGTGAAAGAACTCCAAGCTTATTCACTCAACTGAGGGGTGAATAGCTTATGAAATGCAGCCTACAAAGTGTGTTGCCAAAGAATGAGTCCTTAGCAATCTCAACAGCATAACAATACAAAGAATTCCTTGATAAAATGGTGGTCATTCATGGCTTTTTATAGCCAAGCATTGGGTTATTATGTGGCCTCTTTTGAATGTGAAAAGGGGCTCTTTAGGGCACAATTAGGTCTTTGACTAGCCCACCATGAGGATTGAGCTCGGATTTGGTGTCAAATCGACTTGGGAACCGATCCATTAGTGGTTGGGAAGCCGACCAGTTTCCATAAATGCGCCGTTTAGCAGGCGCGCAGGTTTTTCGCCAAACAGTCGCGCCTTTTGCACATATGCGTGCCTTGTACGAAGCTGTTACGCGCATGCGCGCGCGCGCCCAGTGGATGCAAAGCGCCTTGTAATTTTTTGGCCATTTTGTATAGTTTTGACCTTTTTGCAATGCTAAGGAATTAATCCTGTGCCATGAATGACTCCAGTCCTGTGTTGACGATGCGGAGTTCTTGTCGCCCTGTGCGGATGAAATTTCAGTGATAACAGATGCCCCCTGATGGATGAGGGTAGGAGCAAAACGTATAGCCGAAATCCATCAATGTTTCTTTTACT
>ML786883.1:31037-50088 GCA_009831015.1 Picea engelmannii | reverse complement strand
ATGTGGCCTCTTTTGAATGTGAAAAGGGGCTCTTTAGGGCACAATTAGGTCTTTGACCAGCCCACCATGAGGATTGAGCTCGGATTTTGTGTCAAATCGACTTGGGAGCCGATCCATTAGTGGTTGGGAAGCCGACCAATTTCCATAAATGCACTGTTTAGCAGGCGCGCGGGTTTTTCGCCAAACAGTCGCGCCTTGTGCACATATGCACGCCTTGTACGAAGCTGTTACGTGCATGCTCGCGCGCGCCCAGTGGATGCAAAGCGCCTTGTAATTTTTTGGCCATTTGTATAGTTTTGACCTTTTTGCAATGCTGAGGAATTAATCCTGTGCCATGAATGACTCCAGTCCTGTGTTGACGATGCGGAGTTCTTGTCGCCCTGTGCGGACGAAATTTCAGTGATAACAACTAGCAAAAATGAGAGGTTTTTTGTCTTTTAGTGTGAGCAAGATAGGTTTTTCTTTCCTTCTGTTTTCTTTAGTTATTATTTTTTACATTATAATTGATTTTTTCTTTAACATCCGTTGCTTCATTTGATGTGTCACCTTTCATTTCCAAACCTTGTATTAAATCTTTTCCCAATCCTCTATTCTTTCCATTTCCTTAAATCATCACTTTCAAAAACTGTATACTTGGCCATTTCATTGAGATGTGCGGGACGCTATACCATGTGCAAAGATTCTTTTCATTATCACCATTTCTCTTCACTTTGAACAAAATCATATCCCCGCATTCTACACAGAGCCTTCCCCCACACTAGTCAAAGTCTACACATTATATAGTCCAATACTTACTCTATTTTAACTTTAAGTGCAAAGAAATCACATCTTCTCTTATTCTGTAGTTTCACACTTCTGCATAGTGGATTCTCGCGAGCCATGCACTTTGAAAAATAATCAAGAAGTCATTTATGGAATGATTATTGGTTCAGATTCACGAGGATAAGGTGGTGATTTGGAGTTAATACAAAGTAAATATCCTCCTTTTTCAATGAGCCACTTGTCTTTCAAAAAGATTTGTATTTATGATGACCTGTACTTGGAAGATAAATTGTATGTGTGGAAAGGACATCCTTAGAAAATACCTTCTAGGAACTTAGATTTTTAATGAATCGATCTAGATAATTCATAACTCATAATATCACATATATCTAAGTGCATTGAAGAAATAAGAAGTATGGAAAATAAAAGGAGAAACGAGCCATTTTGCAAGGATACAACTAACTCTTTAGGGCAAAAAAACAAAAAAATTAATTGGTCTACTTTTGATCAATGGTTGTTAAACAAAAGTATCAAGGAGAAGAAAAATAATTGACTTTGGACTATAGGGCTCGTTAATGTTGGTTGTATACCAGCATTGTTTTGTCTTCAAAGAACTAGTATATCAGTGCACTTAGAGGATTCAAAGACAAGAATGATTCAAGCAACAATAGAGGGAAAGAATCTTGTTGTGTTGACCCCAAAATGATTTAGTAGGATGCTCTGCCTCCCTACTCCTACAAAGAATATCAATCTATAGGATGCATATTCCTTCTTCAACTCTCAAGGTGGTGTTCAAATTTGATAAAATATTTGTTTCTTATGTCTGTCAGAATTCCTATTGACCTTTCAACTATTGACATATTGTTTTTATACAATATGTATCGAGACTTGATCCAGGAGGATCCGAGAATTCTCACAGAGGTCTAGGAGGATCCAGAATGTCCATAGAGATCAATAATGATTCAACAATGGTCAAAATTTGATCATCCCAAATTCTCTTGAAACCAACATAAATGTCTAGAGCTCATCGTCAACTTTGCAACGATGCAAACTAAATGTCAAGCATAGATCGTATGAAAAATTTATGAGGGGTCAAAGTTCTAGTCAATGGAAAAAGTCAAAAGGAAAAGTCTAAGGTGACACATGTCACCACTGGAATTGTGACATGTGGCACATGATCATACAACCGTACAGGTAATGTGGCATGTTTAGTTGGAAGTTATCTAGGCAAGTCTGTACAATCCATTTGGACCAATTATATGTTGAGACATGGCAAGGAATAGCCAATGACAAGCTACCACCTGGTGACATCCCATTGGAAAATATTGGTTAGTGTTTACCAAAATTTATGGAGCCGACAGGGGTTGAACCCGCGACCTCCATAAACCTTAACAAAACCTCCATTACCAATGTGTCAAACACATGTTACTTAACATCACATGGTTTCATATTTATTTAACCCTGTTTAAAAGTTCAAATGGAAGTAAAAGGGCCAAGGGCCTAAGCCCTCGACCCTGGTTGTATACATTGCAATGTAACTGTGTGTAAACCACATGGGGGCCGACATATTATATTCCATCATGGATATGGTTTAAAACCATATACTATTAATATATATTTCTCTAAGAACTATGCCATAAAAATCATATTTTTTATAACCAAAATACTATGTATAGTATGTTTGATGGGTTCAACCCCACAACCTACTATACAATATCCAAACGACTTAATCAATCAGGATAAGGATACAGGTTGGTTATAAAAATTGCCTAACTATTACTTAAATGATGACCATCAGTTTCAAAGGATGGTTAAGGGCTCGCACCCTATTTAATGGCATACAGACTGAGGATTGCACATACATCCATTATTGTAGAGTTTTGTCTCAAAGTGCATGTATGAGGGTACATATTCTTTGAGGCTACACCGTAAAGCATGCCGAGATGTCCCTTGATGGAATTTCAGGAACTTGATACTAATTTTTCATGATTTTTCGCAAGGAATCCAACGGTGCATTCCATTTCTGCATTTGAGCAACATGAAAAAAAGGTCATTGTAAAACACAAGCATTTGAGAATTAATAAAGAAGGTCTCTATTGCAAGTGGACCTAGAGACGTAGCCCAAATTGGGTGAACTATGTTATCAAACTTGTGTATTTGATTTCATTATTGTTGTTAATTTCGTGCTCAGGTATTTTGCAAGTTATTTATCATTAAAGTGTGTATTGTTAGATAAGTATTTCACATGTAATTGAAATCAATCAAGCGATCATTATTATTTTGAAGATCAATTGGTTGTTTATGTGTATTTAAACTATTTAGAATCTAAGGATTTTTTGTATCAAGTTGGTATCAGAGCATGTTTGAAAAGTTTTTGCAATTGAATTATTACAAGAGCTAAAATTAAACTTGGTAAAGGAGAGCTTTCTAGTTATAAGTCTGAGACTGAAATAAGACTCTGTAAGCATAAGATGGATTCCAAAGGAAATAAAGGAGAATATCCTCCCATGAGTCCAAAAGAAATAACGGATACACTTCGCTCATTGAGAGAGATAATAGATGATTTGCAACGAAGAATTCAAAATCCCATAAGTGGATAATCTTCAGTAAAAGGAAAAGGAGAAGGTGAAGGTGGTGAACCTTTAGAACCCCCCTCACCATCCTTATCATTATATTCTTCTAAAGCAAGTGAATAGTCTTCTCATCGAAAGAAGTCGTATGAGAATTCTAATCATAATCTTCCTTTATTAAAATTAGATGTCAAGTTCAAATTGTCGATCTATGATGGAGAATTGAATGCTGATAAATTGGGTAACTGGATCAATCAAATAGAGGTATATTGAAGGGTTCAAAATATCATGGATGAGGCTGAAAAGATACAATTATTTTCTCTTTGACTAAGTGGCACAACCTTAATATGGTGGGAGAGTAAGATGCAAGCTTATCTTGTTCAAAAGGGTAAAGTCATCTCTTCTTGAGATAAGTTTACTAAGGCTATAAGAGAACAATTATATCCACTCACTTATACAAAAATGACAATGATAGAATGGAAGCATCTAAGATAGGGTAAAGGCCATAATATTTAGGCATACACACAATAATTAAAAAAGAACGCATTATCATTGGGGATTTCGTTGTATACTCATGAAACTCTTTTGAAGTATATTGGTTGCATAAACACATATCTTCGTCACACTATTTTAATGTTTAACCCTACTAACATTGATAAGGTTTCCATACAAGCAACACATCTAGAGGCTAGTAAGGGGAAGCATGCCACCGAAGATAAGAAGCCATTCAAGTTTGAAAATAAACCAAAAGGTAAAAGGAAGAGTAAGAAATCAACAACAGTAAAGCAATCTGAGGAAATACCTACGTGTTCCCACTATAATAAACAAGGACATGGGCAATCACAGTGTTGGAAGATGTATCCAGAATTATGACTGAAGAAGTTTAAGGATAAAGGGAAGCAAAATCCTGCTGCATCAGCTCATCAGGATCTAGGGTCAAATTTCAGAGATGAATCTAAGATCATGGAAATAGGAATCAAAGGTATATCATCTATCAATTGTAACCCTTTATTTCAATCTGCCAATTTGGAAAATGATATTGATCAAAATAAAAGAAGCAAGATTTTTCATGTCAAATTTATAGTCAATCATACCAAGGTAGATACTTTATTTAATAGTGGATCTAAAGTTAACCTAATATATGAATAAATTGTTAAGAAACTGGGTTTAGAGATGACACCTCATAAGAATCCTTATCTATTAGGATGGGTATGTGAATATGTTAATTTGCAAGTAAAAAAACAATGTAAGATCATATTTTCAATTACAACTAAGTTCTTTGATGAGGTGGAATTAGATGTTGTGCCTCTTGACATTTGCGACATTGTCTTGGGTAGTCCATATCTATTTGACAGGAAGCCCATTTTCTACCACGAAGAGAATAAATATAATATTTCCAAGAATGGGGTTGAATATATTGTCAGAGATCATTGTATGAAGACTAAGGTTTCTTTAGTGAGCATAGGACAAATGAAGATACTCATGAGCACAAGTAAATATTTTTTTCTCATGATAGTGAAACAGAAAGAAGAAGAGATAACATATGTTTTATCACATTGTGATCTAGATCATAAACATGAGTTGGACAACATCATATTTAACTATGATGAGTTGTTTCAGGAACCTACAGGGTTCCCTCCTAAGAGGGAGGTTGAACATGAAATATGTTTGTAGCAAGATGCTCCTCTTATGAACATTGGAATGTACAGGTCATCAATGATCAAGAATGAAGAAATAAAGAAGCAAGTTTAGGAGTTGCTCGATAAAGAAATCACCAATCCAAGCTCCTCTCTTTGTGGTTCTCCTATTGTATTAGTTATGAATAAAGATGGCATGTGGAGGATGTGTATTGACTTTTGATCCCTGAACAAGATTACGGTAAAGCACTATTGTCCTCTTCCCATAATTGATGATTTATTAGATCAATTAAAGAATGTTGTGTATTTCACTAAGTTGGATTTGAGAAGTGGTTACCATGAGATAAGAATTGCAGAAGGTGACACATGGAAAATTGCATTCAAGGCCAAGAAAGGATTTTTCAAATGGTAAGTTATGCCATTTGGGTTATGCAATGCAGCAAAATTGTTTATGAGGGTGATGAATGATGTGTTCTGCCCTACATAGATGATTTTGTTTTTGTTTATTTAGATGATATATTGATCTTTATTTGAATATGGGAATATCATATAAATCATGTCAATAAAGTCTTTGAAATATTGAATAACGAGAAACTATATGTAAAAATTTCTAAATGTGAATTTAGCAAAACGTCTCTCGTATATTTGTTTTACATTGTAGGGAATGGTAAACTAAATATAAATCCCACAAAATTATAAGTGTCATTGTGAAATGGCCCAAGCCAACTATTGTCATAGAAGACAGGAGCTTCTTAGGAGAAGTACAGTGCTAGATGAAATTCATTGCTATTTTTTCATGCATAACAACTCTTCTAGATGCATTGTGATGTAGGAGCATCTCTCCACGTCAGCCAGCCAACCAGCCAGCCACGTCAAGCGCATGCATTCAAAGCTAAAGAGAGGCGCAGTCCTCATTTTGATTTGAATTGAATGTAATTAAATGTTTAAGCTGTTGAGCTGTGAAGCCGTGCCTTTGTGCAGGCTGCAGATAAGAAGGCCTTAATGTTTGTAAGGCTGAGATCTAGATCCAATTCTGGACTAGACAACTATTCAATGTAATTGAATAGGGTAGGTAGGTTGGAGGGAAGAGCTCTAAGAGCCCTCTCAGGTAAAAGAGATTAGGAGAGGATCTCATTTTGGGAGGTAGAGAGAGAGAGAGATAGAATCTGCGAGTAGAGAGAAGAAGAGAAGAGCCGAGATCTTGTTACAGGCCGTGCTCAGGAACACATTGTAAATATAGGCATTTTCCATATTTAATACAAAGAGCAGTTTTTCCTACAATATTATGTGTTGAATGGATGTCTGTGAGTGTTCTTTATATGTTGTAAATGTATTCTAGGAAATTGTAGGTTGTTTTGATTTCAGGTGAAGGTCTTTGAGGCTTCATACCAGGAGGGTGTGACAGAACACTGCGGGTTCTGATAACCGTGCACAAAGGATGCACTTCTGAATTCTGGGGGTTTAGACAAAGACGTGATGCAGCACAGGAAATGGAATCAACAACTCAGGAGAAGACCTCAAGGTTAATGAACTTGATGCAGTACGCAGAGACATACTCTACATCTACTCACAGGATCATTCAATTCCTCATGCGAGCCAAAGTGGCTCTTTTGATTCCTCCATGGAATCTCTGATGAAAACTCGATCCACAGGTCCTTCTCATTTCCCTGTCACGGCCTCTGCACGAGACTGTGACCTTTTTCTGATCTTAATTTTGGGTTTTGGGGTTTCTTCTTTCCCGATGTCAAGAGTTCTTGTTCCCACGATGTCTCGATCACCGATTTTCCAATACGCTCTTTCGGCCTTAGCCCCTCCTGGCTATGCCCTGGTCCATATGACCGACTCTCATAAGACCGCAGCCTTATATCCTTATCGGGGTTTCAGACTTCCAAGTGTCGAAACACACTTGTCCTCAGGATCCACGATCCTCCGAATCCCAATATGCTCCAACTTCCGCTAGTCCCCTAGGCTAGACTCTTGGTCCACGTGACCACTATCTCACAAGACCGCAGCCTTATCTCCTGTCGGGGTTTCGGACATCACAATGTCGAAATGCATAAACACCTTGTGCATGGGATCCATGATATCCTGACTCGCGATTTCCCGATTGACGATTCTCCTTTCGGGACTTTTCCCGATATCGCTCAATCGCTGCCACGCGTCCCAAGAATGGACGGTTCAGATTACCCCTCGTGTTTTCGAGACTTATGATGTCCCGACTTTCACGACCTCGAGAACTCTGATATCCCAAGTAACGATATTCCGATGTCTAGTGTCCGGACCTCCGGAATGGATGATCACATGACACACGTCCTCTCTCTGACGGATGGCCCAGATTTGTGTTGGGGTTTTCAAGGTGGACTTACCCGATCTCCTGTCCACGAGAATGCCGATATCCTGACTCCCGACGCCTCGATCTCCGCCATGCGTCTCCACAAATGGATGGCTATGATCCTTCCCTCACTATTTCGAGACTTGAAGTGTCCCGACTTTCTCGAACTCGAGAACTCTGATATCCTGAGTGTCGATTCTCCACTACACTGACAGCTGGCCCCACAAATGGCACTCCCCTCCTTTCGGGGTTTTGGACTTCTCAATTCCGAAATGTATGGACTTCTTGTCTACAGAATCCCCGATATGTCGATGGATGCTCCTGATCTTGCCATGTGTCCCCCAATAGATGGACGGCTCAGATCCTTCCCGGGACTTTTACCATGAAAATTCTCGATCTTCTATTCTTGTGACTCCCGATTTCACGAACGTCGATATCCCGATGGCCACGTCTCTCGTCGGGATTTTCTCCCTCAACTATTTCTGATGGTTTAAACACCATGCACCTTCCGACTGATCCAATGGCTGAAGGGATTCTGTGTGAACATCCGACGGTCCACAATATCCTCTTCTGTGTGCTTCTCCTGAGCTTGCGCAATTCTTCTTCCCAGACTTGGAAGGAATCCAAAATCCAAAGGCCTCAACCTTTGCTCCCTCTTTTTCCTCTGCGAACTCTTCACTCTGAGTTCTCACCTACGCTTTTTGATAGCGCTATTCCTCCTGAGATTTTACTTCTGGATCCTCAAAAGGATTCTTTGACTTCTGTGCCTCTACAGAGTCTTCACGCACACACAGTGCTATCTCTCCTGAGCTTCTCAAACACTCAGACCCCTAAGGGATTTTGTCCTTCTTCCTTTCTCCTGCATATGGAGAAATATGGATGCCTTCCTGACTATCCTTCTGCTCAAGCAACTTCTTGCTGAGTGTTGCAAGGTGTTCAACAACCCTGTGAAGATCCCTCAGTGGATTCTTCCTTCAATTACATAACTCAAAGAGTTCTCTTCTCGTCTATGTGCCTATCTGCACACTAACTCAAATGCCCACCTGGCAGAGTGTCTTCTCCCAGAACGTTCAACAGTTCTGTCCTCCTGTGCACCTATGCACCCGCTCAATGCCCACTTGGCAGAGCTCTCAGAATCCTCAGTGATTCTGTCTCTTCTTCCTGAAATCACAACAGAGTTCTATCTTTGTGCACTCCTTGCACTGGCTCAATGCCCACCTAGAAGAGCTTCACATAATCCACAACAGAATTTTGTCTGCAATTGTGTCTTCTCACACATAGCCTTGCCTCCAAGGTGTTCAAAAACCTCGAGGTCTTTCTCCTGAGTTGTTGATTCCAGTTCCTGTGCCGCACCACGTCTTTGTCTAAACCCGCAGAATTCAGAAGTGCATCCTTTGTGCACGGCTATCAGAACTCGCAGTGTTCTGTCACACCCTCCTGGTATGAAGCCTCAAAGACCTTCAACTAAAATCAAAACAACCTGCAATTTCCTAGCATACATTCACAGCATATAAAGAACACTCACAGACATCCATTCAACACAGAATATTGCAAGAAAAACTGCTCTTTGTATTAAATATGGAAAATGCCTGTATTTACAATGTGTTCCTGAGCACGGCCTATAACAAGGTCTCAACTCTTCTCTTCTTCTCTCTACTCACAGATTCTATCTCTCTCTCTCTCTGCCTCCCAAAATGAGATCCTCTCCTAATCTCTTTTACCTGAGAGGGCTCTTAGATCTCTTCCCTCCAACCTACCTACCCTATTTAATTACATTGAATAGCTGTCTAGTCCAGAATCAGATCTAGATCTCAGCCTTACAAACATTAAAGGCCTTCTTATCTACAGCCTATGCAAAGGCACGGCTTCACAACTCAACAACTTAAACATTTAATTACATTCAATTCAAATCAAAATGAGGACTGCGACTCTCTTCAGCTTTGAATGTGTGCGCTTGATGTGGCTGGCTGGCTGGCTGATGTGGAGAGATGCTCCTGCATCATACTCCTCCGCTGCAAAATTCATGAGCTCCTTCTCATGAGCTTCCCATCTCTGATGTTGAAATCCTCCTAGATCCCAAATCATCCTCTGGAGCTATTCATCTACTCCATCTCCTTGCTGCTGCTACTGCTGCTTCCTTCCTTCTACTTAGCTTCTCCTTGCTGGCAGTTTCTGCTGACCTCAACATCATCCTTCTGATCTCCTCGATCACTGCATATAGTTTCTCCAGTGGTTGGTCCTTTTTTTGCAGTCTCCTCAGCTACAAAATTTTTCTGCAATTGGGTAGATCATCATGATCTCCCATGCCATCCTCTTCATCTTCACCCGTGGCCTCAAGTTGCCACTCTGCTACAGACCTCTGTTCTGCAGTCTCCCTTTGACTGACTGGTTGTTCATTCACCTTCCCTGATAGCTCAACTTCTGTCAGTTCTCTTGCTGGTTCTGGATTGTTCAGCCAATCCTCCAACATCTCTAGCTCCATCTCCCATGGAGTGATAAATCTTCCTACTCACTCTTTGGCTTCCTTTGCTGCTAGCTTCCATGCTGCAGCTTCTTTCTTTTCATCTCCCTAGCCGAAATCATTGAGCCATTCCTCATAATGCTCATTCTCTTCTTCGTTTGCTTCTTCTTGGGAAACTTCCAAAGTCTGCTCCAATCCCTCTTCTTTCTTGACAGTCACAGTTGACTGTTCTCCTGCTGTTGCTGCACCTGCAACACAAATTTTTGCCTCCTCCTGGGCAAGTGGTAGGAATACTCCAATTCCCCCAATCATCATAATATTATCATGATATTCCTCCTCTGTCAGCTGCACATGCTGATCCAAACTCACCTTTGAGCTCATCTTCTCTGTCATCTCCTCAGGATGATTCCAACTCATCTGCTCATCCCTGCCCACCTGGAAATATGGGATGTTTCCGCTGCCCTCCTGGAAGGTTATGAGATCCCACAGTGACCTCACATCATTTCCCTACTGGCAATGTGAAATTCCTCGGCTGTCCTCCTGACAGTCTCTGAGATCCCGCAGTGATCTCAACTCGTTGCCCACCTAGAAAACTGGAATTTCTTCTTTGCCCTCCTGGAAGTTCTTGAGATCCTCAGTTGATCCCAATTCATTCTCCTCACCGAGAATTCTACCAGTCTCTGGTTCACACACCTGAACCATTTCTTCTTCTGGTCCATTGAGGTTTTGATCATACCTCAACCATCATTTTAACGGCCTGTGCTACCCTCTGACCATCAACTCCTTGACTGACCATTTTTCTTTCGGCTTCCTCATGGGCCATTCATGCATCCATCTCGACCTCTTATCTTGTCGCATTCGCAGTTCGAGCTTCTCTATATCTGCCCTTATTTCATAGAGTTCTTTATCCATTTCTGCAAGCTTTTCTACTTTGCTCTTCCTCCCAGCATGCCTATGGCTTTCAGTAACCATGGTGTTGTCTTTGTCTTCTTTCCTAGCAAACCTGTTGCTGTCACTCTGCACCAAGAGTGTTACCAGCTTCATCCTACAGTCCTCCTGACTGTCTTTTTGATTGTTACCTACCCGCGAACAATCACCATAGAGTCTCCAATGCTCTGTCTTCTCCCTCTACTTGAAATATACAAACAAAGTTCTAGCTCTGATACCACTTGACGCAGTACGCAGAGACGCACTCTACGTCCACTCAAAGGATCGTTCAATTCCTCATGCGAGTCGAAACGGATCTTTCGATTCCTCCATGGAATCTCTGATGAAAACTCGATCCATAGGTCCTTCTCATTTCCCTGTCACGACCTCTGCACGTGCCTGTGACCTTTTCCTGATCTTAATTTTGGGTTTCAGGGTTTCTTCTTTCCCGATGTCAAGAGTTCCTATTCCCACGATCTCTCGATCACCGATTTTCCGATAGGCTCTTTCAGCTTTAGCCCCTCCTGGCTATGCCCTGGTCCATCTGACCGGCTCTCATAAGACCGCAACCTTATATCCTTATCGGGGTTTCGAACTTCCAAGTGCCGAAATGCACTTGTCCTCAAGATCCGCGATCCTCTGAATCCCGATATGCTCCAACTTTCACTAGTCCCCTGGGCTAGACTCTTGGTCCACGTGACCACTATCTCACAAGACCGTAGCCTTATCTCCTGTCGAGGTTTCCTACATCGCAATGCCGAAATGCATAAACACCTTGTGCACGGGATCCCTGATATCCCGACTCGCGATTTCCCGATTGACGATTCTCCTTTTGGGACTTTTCCCGATATCGCTCAATCGCTGCCATGCGTCCCAAGAATGGACGGTTCAGATTACCCCTCACGTTTTTGAGACTTCTGATGTCCCGACTTTCACGACCTTGAGAACTCTGATATCCCGAGTGTCGATATTCCAATGTCTAGTGTCCGAACCTCCGGAATGGACGATCACGTGACACGTGTCCTCCCTCTGACGGACGGCCCAGATTTGTGTTGGGGTTTTCAAGGTGGACTTACCCGATCTCCTGTCCACGGGAATGCCGATATCCCGACTCCCGATGCCTCGATCTCCGCCACGCGTCTCCACAAACGAACGACTATGATCCTTCCCTCTCTATTTCGAGACTTGAAGTGTCCCGACTTTCTTGACCTCGAGAACTCCGATATCCCAAGTGTTGATTCTCCGCTACACTGACAACTGGCCCCACAAATGGAACTCCCCTCCTTTCGGGGTTTCGAACTTCCCAGTTTCGAAATGTATGGACTTCTTGTCCACAGAATCCCCGATATGCCGATGGAATCTCCTAATCTCGCCACGTGTCCCCCAATAGATGGATGGCTCAGATCCTTCCCGGGACTTTTACCATGAAAATTCTCGATCTTCTGTTCTCGTGACTCCCGATTTCACGAACGTCGATATCCTGATGGCCACGCCTCTCATTGGGATTTTCTCCCTCGGCTATTTCTGATGGTTTAAACACCATGCACCTTCCGGCTGATCCAACGGCTGACATGATTCTATGTGAACATCCGACGGTCCACAATCTCCTCTTCTGTGTGCTTGTCCTAAGCTTGCACATTTATTCTTCCCAGACTTGGAAGGACTCCAAAAGCCAAAGGCCTCAACCTTTGCTCCCTCTTTTTCCTCTGTGAACTCTTCACTCTGAGTTCTCACCTATGCTTTTCGATAGCGTTGTTCCTCCTGATATTTTACTCCTGGATCCTCAAAAGGATTCTTTGACTTCTGGGCCTCTGCAGAGTCTTCACGCACACACAGTGCTATCTCTCCTAAGCTTCTCAAACACTCAGACCCCTAAGGGATTTTATCCTTCTTCCTTTCTCCTACAAATGGAGAAATATGGATGCCCTCCTGGCTATCCTTCTGCTCAGGCAACTTCTTGTTGAGTGTTGCAGGGTGTTCAACAACCCTGTGAAGATCCCTCAGTGGATTCTTCCTTCAATTACAGAACTCAAAGAGTTCTCTTCTCTTCTCTATGCCTATCTACACACTAACTCAAATGCCCACCTGGCAGAGTGTCTTCTCCCAGAACGTTCAGCAGTTCTGTCCTCCTGTGCACCTATGCACCCGCTCAATGCCCACTTGGTAGAGCTCTCATAATCCTCAGTGATTCTATCTTTTCTTCCTGAACTCATAGCAGAGTTCTATCTTTGTGCACTCCTTGCACTGACTCAATGCCCACCTGGCAAAGCTTCACAGAATCCACAGCAGAATTATGTCTGCAACTGTATCTTCTGCCACACAGCCTTGCCTCCAAGGTGTTCAACAACCTCGAGGTCTTTCTCCTGAGTTGTTGATTCCAGTTCCTATGCCGCAGCACATCTTTTTCTGAACCCGCAGAATTCAGAAGTGCATCCTCTGTGCACGGCTATCAGAACCCGCAGTGTTCTGTCACACCATCCTGGTATGAAGCCTCAAAGAGCTTCACCTGAAATCAAAACAACCTGCAATTTCCTAGCATACATTCACAGCATATAAAGAACACTCACAGACATCCATTCAACACATAATATTGTAGGAAAAACTGCTCTTTGTATTAAATATGGAAAATGCCTGTATTTACAATGTGTTCCTGAGCACGACCTGTAACAAGGTCTCGACTCTTCTCTTCTGCTCTCTACTCACATATTCTATCTCTCTCTCTCTCTACCTCCCAAAATGAGATCCTCTCCTAATATCTTTTACCTGAGAGGGCTCTTAGAGCTCTTCCCTCCAACCTACCTACCCTATTCAATTACATTGAATAGCTGTCTAGTCTAGAATCAGATCTAGATCTCAGCCTTACAAACATTAAAGGCCTTCTTATCTACAGCCTGCGCAAAGGCACGGCTTCACAACTCAACAGCTTAAACATTTAATTACATTCAATTCAAATCAAAATGAGGACTGCACCTCTCTTAAGATTTGAATGTGTGCGCTTGACGTGGTTGGCTGGCTGGCTGGCTGACGTGGAGAGATGCTCCCGCATCACATTGAAAAGTGTTAAACAAGTCTTTCAAAGGGGAAAAAAGCAAAAAAAATACTTCGAAACATTGAAGGAAAATATAAGAACCACACCAGTTTTGGCACTGCCAAATTTACAATAGCCATTTGAGATTCAAACCGATGCAAGTGGATATGCCATGGGAGAATTCTTGATGCAACTAGGTAAACCTATATGTTATCATTCTAATATTTTTTCTCAGGATGTGATTAAATATCCAACATATGATCAGGAATTGTATGCATTGGTACAAAGTGTAAATAAATGGAAGCATTACTTAATGGGAAAAGAGACAATTATTCATACAGATCATCAACAATTACAATATTTTCAATCATATAGTAAAATACAACATTCGCGACGCTTCAGATGAATGGGTTTCTTACAACAATTTCATTTGGTAATAAAGTATAAGAAGGGTATTCATAACAAGGTTGCAGATATGTTGTTAAGACCAGTAATTAATGCATCCACAATACTCAAGTATAATCTTTTGGCACATGAAAGCTATGCAAAACAATATGCTAATGATGATGATTTTAAATATGTATATGATGCATTAACTCATGGAAAAAAACATTCATATTATTATATGCATGAAAAATTGTTATATTATTTTGGAAATATTTTTATACCCAGAGATGAAAGAGTAAATGGAATAAGAGAAGCTCACACATCTCTCATTTCTGGTCATTTTGGGATTGTTAAGACAGTAGAACAATTACAGAGATATTGTTATTGGCCTCGAATGAATGAAACAATTCCCAAGTATATCAAAGGGTGTTCTATGTGTGCCACAAGCAAGCCAAGCAATAGAATTTTGGGGCTATATACACCACTTCCATTACCTTCTCAGCCATGGATAAGTATCTCCATGGATTTTGTAGGGGGTTTGTCGATGTCCATGAAAGTTCATGATTATCTATATGTTGTTATGGATATATTCAACAAGATGTGTATTTCGATGCCATGCAAGAAACATGTCACAACTAAGCAGACCACAAAAATGTTATTTTCTAATTTATGGGTTCATTTTGGACTTCCTACATCTATTATATTAGATCGAGAATCTCTCTTTTTGGAAAATTTTTGGTCTCATTTATGGGAACTCATGAACACTAAGTTGAATAAGAGCATGAATTTTCATCCAAAGACATATGGACAAACAAAGGTGGTCGTAAACAGAACAATGGTACATCTACTTCGAGAATATTGCAACAAGCATCCTAAGGTATGGGATGGACATTTACCTTATGTACAACATGCCTATAATCATGGCATGCATTTGTCTACTCAGAAAACTCCTTTTGAAGTATGTTTGGGGTACTTTCCTAAATCACCTATGGAATTTTATTTTGGAGGAGAAGGCAAAGAATATGGACAAGATGATACAGATAAAGCTCACAGGTGCATTCAAAAAATTCAATAGGTACATCAAGCAGTACAAGAACAACATGGCATGCATTTGTCTACTCAGAAAACTCCTTTTGAAGTATGTTTGGGGTACTTTCCTAAATCACCTATGGAATTTTATTTTGGAGGAGAAGGTGAAGAATATGGACAAGATGATACAGATAAAGCTCACAGGTGCATTCAAAAAATTCAATAGGTACATCAAGCAGTACAAGAACAATTGGAGAAAAGCCAAGACAAGTACAAGGAAAGACATGATAAGCATCCAGTTGATCATCAATTTGAATTCGATGACCAAGTATGGTTACATATCAGCAAGGACATAATGAAAGGTGAAATTAAAAATCTAAGGTTGATCCGATTTGGTCCATCCGAGATCTTGGAGAATATTGGTACTAATGCATTTCATTTAGATCTACCATCCTACATGAAAATGTATTCAGTGGTAAATGTTGAGAATTTGAAGCTTTATGAGCCTCCTATGATTATAGATGAAGATGAAAGTATTCAAGTTCCAACAGTTAATGATTTTCTCCAGAATATTTGGACGAGCTACATGAATATGTTATTCTTGACAGAAGAATCAAGACTTCACAGCGAGGATATGTGGAATATCTTCAAGTTGGTCTTCAAGGAGTAAAGCCAAGTGAATAAAAGTGGATTGAGATCGAAAGGGTAAGGGAAATATACCCTCACCTAGTTGCTGAGTAATCAAAATTTTTGGTGGTCCAAAAGGCTTCCAATGGGGAGGAATGATCCAAGAGGACCCAAGAATTCTCACAGAGGTCTAGGAGGATTGAGAATGTCCAAAAATGCTTAGAATGGTTCAATAATGCTCAAAATTAGATCATTCTAAATTCTCTTGAAACCAACATCAATGTGTAGAGCTCATTGTCAGCGTTCCAATGACACAAACAACAAGACAAACAAATCTCGTATGAAAAACTTATGAGCATTCAAAGTTCGAGTCAATGGAAAAATTCAAAGGGAAAAGTCAAAGGTGACACGTGTCACCACTACAAGGGTGACACGTTTATGACCCAAGGGGAGCATATATATGGCTAAAGATATATGATGGTCCAAATACTCAAAATATCATAAAATAGCAAAAGCACATACCATGTACAAAATGTCAACGTGGAGCACAAATCCAATATATATAAGTTACACAATAACTCCTTAAAGAATAGGGGAACCCCTGTTGGCATGTTTATAGGCAGAGTATGCTTGTCATTGATGGAAATAACAACAATGACGATGGCATGATTACAAGAAGAGTGTGCTTTTCATTGATGGTAAGGACAATAATGATGTTGGCAGGTTTACAGGAAGAGTGTGCATGGTAAGAATAGCAACGAATACACAAAAGAGAAATCTCGAGAAGCTCGGGAGGAATAACGTAGAGTTGCATGCATAGTGAAAGTGTGTGCCAGGGACAAGGGAAAATTTTTCCAAATCTTAGGAGAGAGAGCATTCTGAGACATGCAAAAGAGATCCCATACATCAAGGCTCATAGAAGGATCAAATTTTGCAAAACCTTTGACACTTAGAAATTCTTCCAAGTCGGGACGATGTGTAAGATCAGGAGGAGGAGAGACAATGGTCATTGGAGCACCAATCCCGAATACCCAATGGTCATCAGATCAGAGTCCAGACAGGAGGAGCATGTAGAGGAGGATATTATACCTCAACCACCAAATCAGAGTTTGATGAGATCTAAACCATTGGATCCATAGGACATGTGGCGAGAGATTGACATTTCGTTGACTCAGAAACTGGAGAAGTCAAAGGTGAGAGTTGTAGGAACTCAGGATATGCAAAGTCACAAAATTATCTGGGTCATTGGATCTAGAGGACACATGGTGACAGATCATCATTTCGCTAACTCGTGAGATGGAGAAGTCAAAGGTGAGTTGTCCCCCAAATTTGTGAAATGTGAAGTCCCAATAAGATCTGGACCGTTGGATCATAGAGGGTTGTGGGCCATTGATCTAGAATATTTCTGATATTGGGAGTTGGAAGAGTAAGGGTTGGATCATGTTCAAACACGTGACATGTGAAGTCATGATTTGATAAAAGTTGTCGATCAAAGGGAGAATGAGGACCATTGATTTGAGAAGGACACATGGCAGACTACGTCAGCATGGACACGTGGTGCAATCAGACAATGACAAGTGTCAAGTTGATTCAACATTTCAGGTACATGGAAATCACAAATCCGAGTGACATGTGGAATTTGTTTGGCTCATGATACGTCATCGAGTGACACAAGAGTTACGTCACTCCAGGAGTTTTGCTTCGGGAGTTTTACCACTAGTACTCACCCAAAGACCTAAAGTCCCGAATGCCGAAGACCTGAAGTGGATACGAGTCATCCAATATGAACATCAGTTCAGGTGTATTCTTGATCGTTGATCATGTAGCAAGATATGTGTCAACGGATTGTGAAATTCGGGCGAAAATTCTCTAGGAAAACATGAAGGAGAAAGGTTTGAGATTGTTGAAGGTTGAAGTCCCAGAGCAGAGGATAGTCATTGGATTAAAGAGTACATGCATTAGTAGATTGTCAACTCTGGGAAAAAGCAAAGGAAGGATGAACGACAGTTTGAGAATTGAAATCTCTGAAGTTCAGAGACACAAAGGAGATCTCGACCATTGATCTAAGAGGGACATGTGTCATTGGATCGTGGACTCCGGGTGAAATGGTCCAAGAGAAAACGAGAACTAGAGAATTGAAACTCCCGGAGCCCGGATTGTGAAATCGATCTCGTCCGTTGGTTTGGAGGGAAACAGGTCATCTGATCGTTGAGACCAAGGATTGCGCATGGACAAAGGAAAGAAGGTAGAGCCTTCGATTGAAGAGGACATATGTCAGCAGATCTTCCCTTCTGGAACATATCCAGTTAGCAACAACATGGTTTGAGAGTTGAAACTCACGGAGCCCAGATCATGAAGGACACCTCAGTCATTGATGGAGGAAGGAGAGACATGCTCCGCAGACTTGAGAGGACAAATATGAACCGTCCATTTAGGAGAACTGTCAATATCGTGAGATCGACGGTCTTGCTCCATTTCGGGGAAAGAACATTCTTGAGCCTTAATCTTTCATGAGAAGGACACAATTGAAACCACGGTTTTGGAGAAAGGACCCGTGGAGGCTCCTGGTGAATTGTGGGGAAAAAAAAAATTGATCTAAACCACCTTTGGATGCCCCCGCAATCACGTGGTCACATGAAATCATCACCCAAGGTCATATATAGGGAAGAGATAGCACATCACTAAGCTCCACTTTGGAGTTCGAGAGATTGGGAGTTGGGAGAGTTGGGGTGACTCACAACAGATGACCCAAAATGAAAAGTCCTAAAGTGATTGGCCCTAGGCCACAACCAATGGTCATGAGAAGGAAGGGGCATAGAAGCCAAAGGAGCCAAAATTGGCTGACTGTAACTGATAGAGAAGATGAAGTTTGTAACTGCAACAGAGAGGATACGCTCGACTATGACAGAGTAGATGAAGAGTCACACTGCCAGATAAAGAAAATAATTTTAGCATAATGCCCAGTGATGATGAATGCATGGAGCTAACTGCCAGGGAAGATTAAGAGTTGCCATGATGATCAGGAGATGACTCGATGTAAGAAAAGTATGAAGAACAAAGAAGTGATGTGATCTTCCTATCGAGCTATGAAGGAGGGAGGAGGAGATGCAGTGAACAACCTGAAGGGGAGAACAGTTACGCTGTGAAGAGTGTTAGGACCACATATTGTACCCTTTTTGCCCATACTTTTTGCTATTATTTTACCCTTCATCACCTACATTTTGACTTATACTATCATTTCATCTAATCATTCCAAGGTATACAATGTCCTTTCTCATTACTTTATGCTTA
>ML786883.1:16662-30937 GCA_009831015.1 Picea engelmannii | reverse complement strand
TCCCTGGGTTGATAATTTATGTTTCACTTGGTTGTTTGAAATTAATTAAGCAATTACAGTGACCAACAAAGAGCATGTAGAGGTATTGCGCATGAAGGATGCAGAAGGTGCATAGAGAGTATAAAAATGTAGAATAGTGAAGAGATGGTGGATATTGTTGAGATTTATTCGTGCAGATAAAAGCAGGTTGTGTGAAGAAAGTGAAATGTATAGAAGAGGCATAGCACATAGAATAGTAATGCATATCTAAGAGAGGAAGAGGAAGTCGAAGTGTGCATGCAGAGATAGAGATAAAGGACATAAATCTCAAAGAAAAATGTGAGAAGGAAGACACTAGTGCAAGCATATCATAACAATGCAGCAGAACAGTGATGAGACTGGTAAGTGATTAATAAACACTGTATCACTGTAATAAGTTTCGGTAATGAAGTTTTTATATTTCTGGGTGTTTGGGAGGTGCTAGGGAGGATTGGTGTCCTCATAGTTTCAAGTGGGTGATTGAACACAGGGAGTTGTAGGTTCCATCTGGTTGCATCCAGAAAAACCAAAGTGGCAAGGTGGTGCAAGGGAGAACTATTGTTCTCTGTTATACAGGTCAGTGCCTGTGTAAATGGAAGTTGGTGCTTCCATCCAGTTGGTTGTGGAACACTTAGGGAGTTGTTGCTTCCTTCTAGTGGGTGCTAGAGAAACCAGGGAGTTGGTGCTTCCTTCTAGTGGGTGCTAGAGAAACCAGAGAGTTGGTGCTCTTAGCAAGTTGTAGATTTCAAGATAGAGGTGGTATATTCACAATGAGTTGGTGATCATAAGAATGATAATGTACAGAAAATAAAGCTTACTTATCATATCAAGAAGAAGAGGTTTTTCCCTTTATGGGTTTCCTGAGGAAATATATGTCTCTGTATATTTCATGTGTGTGATTGATGTGAATATTCTATTTCTTACATATCTGCATTATTTTGATCATCATTGAGTGTGTTGTAAAGAGTTTAAAATAGGCATAATTGTTTAAGCACAGTAACAATTGATTCACGCCGCCCCCCCCCCCTCAGTTGCCCAAAAATTGGTACCAGAGCCAGTTCCTTTTATTTAAAGGTAGATCAGTAATCTTAAACATGTCAAGTCATGAAGGGACTTCAACCAATAAGGCCCATCTGTTCAATGGAACAAACTTTTCCTTCTAGAAAGTTAGGATGAGAACCTACATAATGGCTTTAGGTGCAGAGGTCTAGGATGTGGTAGAGATTGGTTATGTAAAGCTAGTTGTACTAGATAATAAGGATGACAAGCTATAATCCAGCTTCAATGCTAAGGCTATGAATGCTATTCTGAGTGGGTTTGCAGATGTGGAATTTGTAAAAGTTATGCACTTAGAAAGTTCCAAAGAAATGTGGGACAAACTCGTTAGTAGTTATGAAGGTAATGAGAGGTAAAGGATGCCAAGATTCAAACCTATAGATTACATTTTGAATAACTAAAGATGAAAGAGGATGAAATTGTTGGGAAGCACTTTCTAAGAATTGAAGAATTAGTGAATGCCATGAAGAGTCTTGGTGAGAAGTTTGAAGACGTAGTTTTAGTCCATAATATTTTAAGATCCTTTCCAGATAGGTTCAACCCAAAGGTCTCTGCTATAGAAGAACTTAATGATATAAAAACTTTGCCTTTTGATCAACTTCTAGGAATGTTGACTGCATATGAAATGAGGATAGGTAAAGATAAATCCACCTCTAGAGAAGCATCATTTAAATCTGATAAGAATGAGGATTCTGAGCCTGATAAAATTGAAGAAAAATTTGTGAGAAAACTAAAGAAAGGATCAGGAAGGTAGCAAGGCAAGTTGCCCTTCAAGTGTTTTAACTGTGGAAAGATAGGTCACTTTGCATCTAAGTGTCCACACAAGAAGAAGGAATAGAACTCTGAAAGTGAAGAGAAGTACAAATCCAATATATTTGGTAAAAAGAAAAGTTTATGCGTAAACAATGATGATGATCCCTCATATGATGAAAGAAATGACTCTTCTATTGAAGATAAGGTTAATGAATTTATGCTAATGGCCAAAGAGGATTACGATAATAAAATCACAGGAAGTGATTTTAATGATGAAGAAGTTGTGGTTGACATGGAAGGAGAATTGATCAGTTCCCCAGAAGAAATTGCTAAACTCGGATCTAAGAAGAAAAATAAAAAAAAATTGCCGATACAGTTCAAGAAAGACAATAAAGAACCTGATGAAAAATTTTCCCTACTAAAAGTGGAATTAGAAGAGGCAAAGAAAATAGAGGACATTATAAAACAACAGTTATCATAGAAGAAGGAAATATGTGAAGCCTTGGAAGAAGAAGTAGTGAAAACCAAAAATGTGATGGAGAAGTTTAAAGCATTGTATCTATTAGTCTCTAATTTTGTCTTGGTTTAGTGAGAAACCCTTGTCCTAAAACCTCCATTACCCATTATTCATTTTCCATTTTCAGTTATTTTCCATTTTTTGATTTTGGTATTTTGTGATTTGCATTACAGTCTTTGATGATTTATTTAAGTTTGATTTTGAAAAGACATTGTTTAAGATTGAGGTGTCTCCTTATATGCCGTTTGGATTTCAAATTTTCAAGTTTTGTTAAGTTGTTAAATGCGCTATGGGAATAGTCCTATTCCCGTAGCGCCAAATAATCATTCCATGATATGCGCCTACAATCCCGATTTCGTTATGATGACACGAATCGTGGATTGAGAGTCCGTATGCGTCCATGAAAGCTTGGAAATCATTTCCAAATCAGACAGTTTCAGAATTTAATTGTTTGTACGCACGCAGGACTCAATTCAAATTACCTATTGCTTAATGATAATTATATGTTACCTGTTCGAGTTGTCTTATTTTAGGCTTGCAGTGAGGAATGCAGGTATCCATTAAAAGCAACGTTATACATTAACAATTGCAGGTGCCGAATTTGGAACCCAAAGACGACAGTTGCAGAATTGTGTTTGATGGCGCCAAAGAGGAGCGGACAGGTTGCTAGAATAGAACCAGAAGGTGCTGAACTTCTTGAAGCCTATCCTTAGATGGCTCAAAGGTTCAAAGAAACTGAGTGGTTTGAGTTTCTCACCACTTTTCAAGGCTACGATGAGCAATTTTCCATGGAGTTTGCTCTCAATTTCGATGGTCACGAGGTCGAAATCGGTAAGATGTTAATCCTGGTAACAGAGTAGACTATCTCAAAGGCTTACAGGCTCGTGGTTGGAGGGGAAATATGGTGGAAGAAATAATATGTGGTTACTGAATTTGTAAATCAATTCCTCCTTCCAGATAAGCAGAATCCGGATTGGAGAAGGGGAATACCTTGTAGTTGGGTTCGACCCGAATGGCACACTACTCTGGTTGTAATTCATAGGTACATCACCTGTGAAGGAAGGTTTTCATTGGTCTATATCTACCATATCAGAATACTAATGCACTTAAATGGTGATTACCCTTTAAATATCCCTTATTTTCTACTTAAAAGCTTGACAAAAATGTCCAAGAAAGTGCAGTCACTTTCTACCAATGCTAAAAATAGCATGTTCCATCAAGTTATGATTAAAACCTTTGTCATGTCTTCTTTAAACGAATTACAGAAGCCCTGGAGCTAGCTCAAGTAATCCTTAAACCCTATCACTTAGTCCAATAAGCAGAAAAAAGTCAGAGGGAAGAAGACCATCACACAGAGCCAAGATATTGCTGATGAAAACCGTGTGAAAGATGAATCTTCTGATATCAAGGTGACTAGGAGGATCATAAGTAAAAGACCTAGATGGGAGCCCAAAATTGAAACATCTCCTGAGGAAGATGTTAAAGTGGAAACAGATTCAGATAATGATCTTGTTGCTAAAACTACAGTCAAGTCTGAAATGCCATCAACTAGCAAGAGTAGCGCTGCAATCAAAGGAAAAAAGGTTAAAGGTGTGTGTGTATCACAGAAACCTTGAAGAAATTCGACCAGGGTTACCAACAAGTATAGGCTGAAGTCAAAGGAAATGTTCAATCCGTCAATCAAAGAAGAAAATACCATAATCATAGAAGATGATTTTGAGGATGTTGAAGCAAGTACCAGTAAAAGGGAAAAAAGGACCCCGTTACCCAAGAAATTTGTCAGCAAAAGAAAAGGAATACTTACACCACCTAAAGGCCCTGTAACGAGAGCTTCAACTAGATTAGAAAAATCCAAAGAGATGGCTACAGGACTTAGTGAATTCCTTTTTCAGGATTAATCCGTAAGTGCGGACACGAACCGATCTCCCTAGATCCACCTGGATCTAGAACAAAACAGGACATAATAATACACTTTCCCTAGATCTAGCCTATTGTATGAACTAAGAGATAAGGATTATGGACATACCTTATGAACGCTTTTGATGCAGGAGCATCCCTCACGACAAGCAACCAACGTGGAAGCAGGATATGGCTGGAAGACGTCCAGCGCAAGTTTTCGAATTTTCAAAATTTTCCCTTGGAGTTGATGCGCTGAACATAGATGAGACCATTTAATTTAGGCGCTTTGGAAAGAATGTAATCAGACCTCGAGCCATACGCTCTCGTCTGAGATAGAGAGAGGCATTTATAGTAGTAGTTGCAGGTAGATAGAGTTGAATTCTTAGATTAGATAGTTTTTGAGTGCAGGAGGGAAAACCAGATATAGACACCCTCATTTGGATGATTGTAACATTAGCAACAGGAGTTAGAAGAATCTAGAGAATAGGAGAATAACAGAGAACTGTAGAAGAACACTCATGTATAGATATGGAATTAATAGAAGAAGTTGATTCAGATTCATGGTTGTTGTGTTATTCTCGGTGTATATCTGTTGAATGCTCTGTTGATGAATATTTCTTCCTGTTAGGCATTTTTGCGATGCTGTGCATATGATTTCATATGTTAAGATAGAATTCTGAGAGGAAGTGAAGTGAGTTACGATTGTTTCTCTTTTCAGAGAAAGGATTCTTGCAAGGAGTGCAGTTGAAGTCGTCTGCAAGGAGTGCATTGACATAAGGCTCAGGGAGTTAAACTCTTGTTCTCAAAGCTCTCAGAAGTGAAAGTGAGTTGTTGAAACCGTGCTAGGAGGTGCAGGCTAAAGGAAGAAGTCTCAGTTGTTAACCTGAGAAGAGGAAGCCAAGGACTGCTACTGCAGGCGTTGCACAGAGTCGAAGAAGGATGAACACTTGAAGTGTTTACAGGGTTGCCACAAGGAGTGCGCGCAAGTTCCCTCTGAGAGAACCAGAGTGGAAAAGCTCAGGAGGTATAGCAACTTTGTGACATATTTGAAGGAAATCGCAGGAGCTGTGCCCAAGGGGGGGTTCGAACAGGAGCTGCAGCGCCGACGTCAGAAAACAAGCACTGAGAAGGAACACTTAGTCGTTCTCAGGAGATCCTCAAGAGGGAGGAATCGACAGTCAGGATTCACCGAAGAGATTGACGAAGTCTCGTTAGCCATCAGATCGTGGGGAGTTGCGCAGGGTTTAAGTCCCAGCGAATAGAAGAGGAGTCATCGGGATATTGGCGATATCGGGGTTTCATAAGGCAGGAGAATCAAGACCTTGAAAGTCTCGAAATCTCGAGAAAGGATCTCAGTCGTTGATCGGTAGAACACGTGTCAAGGAGCTAGGGAGCGTCGGGGTTCAGTCCATCGGGATATCAGGGTTTCCGAGGATGTAGAAATATCGCATCAAGGAATCAGGATCAGCGATTTCTCGCTGAGCGTTTTGGACCGTTCATCGGTGAGGACACGTGGCGGAAGATCCTAGTGAGTCGGTGATTGGAGGAATCAGGGCTTCCAGGAGTGAAAAACATTTGCATCAAGGAATCGCGATCCACGATTGTCTGACGAGATCAGAACCATTCGAATCAGGGACGCGTGTCCGAGGATCCAGTGGAATCAAAGTTCAGAAATTCAGGATTTCCGGAATCAAGCGCATTGCGTATGTAGAAATCGCGATCTGCGATTTCCCGATAGGGTTAAAGATGCCTAGTGGAGGAAAGGTGTTGAAGGGTTGAGTCTCACCCTAAGACGATGACAGGTGGCACCGCATATCGGAGTTTGGGATTTGGAAAGGTCCGTGACACAGCGCACTAGGAATTCGCGATTTCCCGAAACGCGATTTCTCGATCCCTACGGGAGCGTGGGCCCCAGGTCTTTGCCGTGGATAGAGGACAGGTGGCATCGGAGATCGGGGATCGAGGATACCTGGAGTGCAATTTATTTGCATTTCAAACTCACAAACTCCGAAATCCCGATAAGGGGGAAGGACACGGTCACAAGGGTTGACAGGTCAGATGAGGAGGAGCAGCCAGAGGGGCTAGCGCCATAGCGGGAGCGCCATCGCATATCGGGGTTCAGAGATTTGGGAAGGCAGTGAAACACGACACTGCATATGCCGATTTCCCGATAGGGGAATCCCCAATAGGAACGAATAAGTATTGATATCGAAACCCATCGGGTTTCGGGGTTTTATGTAGCACGAGGAACGTGCTCGCGAGTTTCACGATATCGCGAAACCCGATTTCCCGATAAGTCAAAGGGAGATCACGGAGAACATTCTGTGGGTATTAAGGGGTCCCGATAAGGGATCAGAAGAACCTTGAAGTTCTTCGGGCCTAGGTAAGGGAAGGTCCTGGTGGAAGTGGACGTGCTCTGTGGAGTACGGTATGCACCAAGTGGTATCAGAGCAAGAAAATTTCCCTGTTTTCTATAGCAGAGAAGAAAAGAAGAATTTCACCATGCCGCCAAGGAGAAGAGGTAGACAATCAACCGATCCAGAGAGAGAAAGATAATTGTCCAGAGAAAGAGAATTGTCTAGAGAAAGGGAAATGTCTAGAGACAGAGACAGGGAAGTACATAATCCAGATGTGGAAAGAAGAATGTGAAATATTCGTGCTAGAATGGAGGACATGGAGATAAGAGAAAGGCGAAGAGCTGATGCAGGAGATATCAGTGAATCAGAACCTGAAGGTGATGCTGGACGAGAAGAAGAAGAAATCCCAGTAGAAGATGCAGGCAATGAGCGTTTAATTAAGGCCATCGCTCGGATGAGTTCAAAAACAAAGATGGACATTTCGGCTTATGAAGGGAGTCTGGATGCAGAAGAGTTGCTAGACTGGATTAGAGCTCTTGACACTTACTTCGATTATGAAGATATCGAAGATGATAAGAAGGTCAGACATGCTGTCACAATATTAAAAGGACATGCAGCATTGTGGTGGGATGAACTGTAAGCTGACAAGCGTTGCCAAGGCAAGCAGAAAATTAGGAGCTGGGAGAGGATGATTGCAAAAATGAAGGCAAAATTCATTCCCAGGGACTATCAAATTTCTTTGTTCAGGAGGATGCAGAACCTGAGACAGAAGCTGATGACAGTGAAGGAGTATACAGAGGAATTTTACAGGTTGAATATCAGAGCAGGTCATCATGAAAGAAATGACGAAAAGGTGGCCAGGTATATGAATGACCTGAGGTATGAAATCCAGGATGAACTGAATATGGCAACCATCTGAACTGTGGAGGATGCTTACCAATTGGCTCTGAAAGCTGAGGAGAAGCTGAGCCGTAAACAAAGTCAGAGGGGCAGAGGCAGAAGTCATCCCAAAGGCAAATCAGTTGCCCAAGATAAATAACAGAAGCCCAGGGATGACTGGAAGAAACCTCAGACTCAGACAGAGAGAGGTGGAACCTCACAGAGAGGGAAATATGCTGAGCAAAGAGGACAACAACCTGAGAAAAGGGGAGGATATGCTGATAATAATATATTTCCTCATACCAGAGGTAGAGGAAGAGGAAGAGGTGGAGTAATCACATGCTTCACATGTGGAAAGGATGGGCACAAGTAGGTCGACTGTCCAGATAGAAAGAAGGATGGAGGAGAGACTCACATCGCCGAGGCACGGAGGTGAGATGTTGAGGCAGAGTACGCTGAAGGTGGAAGATCGTTGGTGATGCGGAAAGTACTTTTGACGCCAGATAAGGAGATGGAGAATCCAACATAGAGGAACAATCTTTTTAGGACTTCTTGCAAGACCAAGGGTTGGGCATGCAAGGTCATCGTGGACAGTGGAAGTACCGATAATATCATTTCAACCGAGATGGTAGAAAGGCTGGAGCTAGAGACAACTGATCACCCGAATCCATACAAAGTTTCATGGCTATAGAAGGGACATCAGGTAAATGTCACTAAACAGTGCTTAGTTGACATTAAGATAGGAGGATATAATGATAAAATTCTATGTGATGTTATTCCCATGGATGTCTGTCATTTATTGCTAGGAAGACCATGGCAATATGATAGAAATGTAATTCATGATGGGAGAAAAAATACATACACCCTGGAGAGGAATGGGAGGACTCATATGTTGTGTCCAATTGAAGATAAAGAGGTGAAATCGGAGGCAAGCAATAGAGTACTTCTCATGAGTGGGAAGGAACTTCTTACAGAAGTTAAGAAGAAGGAGGATCCACAATTCTTGTGGTCAGAAAACCGAGAATTGTTCTAACTAAGACAAGAGTGGATGATTTTCCAGGAGAAGTTCAGGAACTATTGGAAGAGTTCGCTGATATTGTGGTGGACGAATTACCTCGTTCGTTGCCACCAATGAGGAGCATAAGTCACCACATTGATCTCATACCAGGAGCCAACTTACCAAACAAAGCCGCGTACAGATTGACACCCCAGGAGAATGAAGAAGTTAAAAGACAGGTCCAGGAGCTGTTGAACAAAGGCTTGGTCAGGGAAAGCTTGAGTCCGTGTGTTGTTCCAACAGTACTCAGTCCGAAGAAAGATGGAGGCTGGAGGATGTGCACTGATTCAAGAGCCATTAATAAGATAACTATCAAGTATAGATTCCCATTGCCAAGAATGGATGATCTAATGGATTGCTTAAGTGGAGAATTTTTTTTTTCAAAGATAGATTTGAAGAGTGGATATCACCAGATTCGTATGAGAGAAGGGGATGAATGGAAAACAACATTCAAGACAAATGAAGGTTTGTATGAATGGCTTGTCATGTCGTTTGGCTTGACGAATGCACCAAGTACCTTTATGAGGTTGATGAATGAAGTTCTGAAGGAGTTCATCGGGAAGTTTGTCATCGTGTATTTGGATGACATATTGGTTTTCAACAAGACAAAGGCCGAACATCTGAAGCATTTGGCTATTGTGATGAAGAGATTACAGCAGGAGAAGTTGTTGATTAACATGAAGAAGTCCTCATTCATGAAGATAGAACTCATTTATTTGGGGTTTGCTATATCTGCAAATGAGTTGAGGATGGATCCATATAAGGTGGAGGTAATCAAGAATTGACCATCACCAAGAAACATATTTGAGGTGAGGAGTTTTCATGGATTGGCTAGTTTCTACAGAAAATTCATCAGGAATTTCAGTGGAATTAGTGCAGCAATGATGGATACAGTGAAGAAAAGACATAAATCTTTTCACTGGACAGAAGAGGCTGAGAAGAGTTTCAATTTGTTGAAATGAAAGATTACAGAGCAACCAATTCTGGTGTTGCCAGATTTTCAGAAAACATTTTAGGTAAAATGTGATGCAAGCGGGTTTTCCATAGGAGCGGTCTTGAGCCAGGAAGACAGGCCGATTGCATATTTCAGCGATAAGTTGAATGAGGCAAAGGAAAAGTACTCCACATATGATAAAGAATTCTATGCCATCATACAGGCATTGAAGAAATGGAGGCACTATTTGATTCCAAAGGAATTTGTTTTATATAGTGATAACCATGCATTACAATATGTGACTCAATAGGAAAAGTTGAATCAGAGGCATGTTAAATGGGTTGAATACATGTAAAATTTCAATTTGTAATAAAACATATTTCTGGTACTGCTAACAAAGTGGTTGATGCTTTGAGCAGGACAAGTTTGCTATTGCAGGAATTCAAAGTCAGGACGTTAGGCTTTGAGGATCTTAAAGACATGTATGCAGATGATTCAGAATTTAAGGAAGCTTATGAAGCAGCTGAGAATCCAGTTCTCAGAGACAGAAGTCAATGGATAGAGTACGTGATCCAGGACGGATTTTTGTTCAAAGGCAATCAACTGTGTATTCTGAATTGCTCCATGAGGGAGAACTTCTTGAAGGAAAAGAATAGTGGAGGATTGGCTGGGCATTTTGGCCATGATAATACATTTGCAAAGCTGAGCGAGTCATACTTTTGGCCAGGGATGCGGTCAGAAGTCAAGAAGTTTGTGGATAGGTGTAGGATTTGCCAGCATTCAAAGGGAAGAAATTAGAATGCGGGTTTTTATCAACCGTTGCACATACCAGACAAGCCGTGGGATGAAATTAGCATGGATTTCGTATTGGGATTTCCGCAGACACAAAGAGGTGTTGATTCAATATTTGTGATAGTTGATAGGTTTTCTAAGATGGCACATTTTATTCCATGCCAGAAGACTAGCGACGCGACTCACATTGCAAATTTGTTTTTCAAGGAGATTGTGCGACTCCATGGATTGCCAAAAAGCATAGTCTCAGACAGGGACACAAAATTCATAGGCCATTTCTGGAGAACATTGTGGAAGAAGCTAGGAACTAACTTGATGTTTAGTTCTTCTTATCATCCTCAAACGGATGGACAGACAGAAGTGGTCAACAGAAGTCTGGGAGACTTGTTGAGGAGCTTGGTGACAGAGCACCATAGCAGCTGGGATAGCATATTACCGCAGTCAGAGTTTGCTTACAATGACTCAGTAAATCAGAGCACAGGGAAAAGTCCATTTCATATTGTATATGGAATGCAGCCGAGAGGAGTTTCTGAACTGAGGGATTCAGAACAGGCTGATACTAGTAGCGCTGCTGCAGGAGAATTCGCTGAAGCAATGAAAGAACTTCACAGCCAGGTGAAGGAACGAATGTGGAAATCAAGTCAAGAGTACAAACGCAGAGCAGATCAGCACTCGAGACAACTTCAATTTGAAGTTGGTGATCTGGTTTTGGCACATTTGAGGAAAGAAAGGTTCCCGAGGGGAACATACAACAAGCTGAAGATGAAGAAAATTGGGCCATGTAAGGTCTTGAAGAAGATGGGACAAAATTCTTATGAAATTGAGTTACCAGATGGCATTGGAATATCTTTGATATTTAATGTTTCAGATTTATATCCATATAAAGCTGATAAAGCAGGAGAAGAAGGTGATGATCAACTAGAGGTCCAATGGCAGAAGCAGATGCCAATTGCAGAGAAGCCACAGATGGAGCAGATACTGAACAAATGAGTGGGTAAGAAAACCAGGAGGAAAGAATATTTTGAATATTTGGTTAAGTGGAAGGGTCATCCAGTTGAGGATGCCAGCTGGGAGACTGAAGCGGAGATTCAGAAGCATGGACATACCGTGCATGATCTCATGGATAGGAGCCCATGCAAATTTTCAAGCGAGGGAGTATGATGCAGGAGCATCCCTCATGACAAGCAACCAACGTGGAAGCAAGAGACGGTTGGAAGACGTCCAGCGCAAGTTTTCAAATTTTCAAAATTTTCCCTTGGAGTTGATGCGCTAAACATAAATGAGACCATTTAATTTAGGCACTTTGGAAAGAATGTAATAAGACCTCGATCCATACGCTCTCGTCTGAGATAGACAGAGGCATTTATAGTAGTAGTTGCAGGTAGATAGAGATGAATTCTTAGATTAGACAGTTTTTGAGTGCAGGAGGGAAAACCAGATATAGACATCCTCATTTGGATGATTGTAACATTAGCAACAGGAGTTAGAAGAATCTAGAGCATAGGAGAATAACAGAGAACTGTAGAAGAACACTCTTGTATAGATATGGAATTAATAGAAGAAGTTGATTCAGATTCATGGTTGTTGTGTTATTCTCGGTGTATATGTGTTGAATGCTCTGTTGATAAATATTTCTTCCTGTTAGGCATTGTTGCGATGCCGTGCATCCAATTTCATATGTTAAGATAGAAGTCTGAGAGGAAGTGAAGTGAATTATGATTGTTTCTCCTTTTAGAGCAAGGATTCCTGCAAGGAGTGCAGTTGAAGTCGTCCGCAAGGAGTGCATTGACAGAAGGCTCAGGGAGTTAAACTCTTGTTCTCAAAGATCTCAGAAGCGAAAGTGAGTTATTGAAACCGTTCTAGGAGGCACAGGCTGAAGGAAGAAGTCTCAGTTGTTAACCTGAGAAGAGGAAGCCAAGGACTGCTGCTGCAGGAGTTGCACAGAGTTGAAGAAGGCTGAACACTTGAAGTGTTTACAGGGTTGCCACAAGGAGTGCGTGCAAGTTCCCTCTGAGAGAACCAGAGTGGAAAATATCAGGAGGTATAGCACCTTCATGACATAGTTGAAAGAAAGCGCAGGCACTGTGCCCAAGGGGGGGTTCGAACAGGAGCTGCAGCGCCGACGTTAGAAAACAAGAACTGAGAAGGAAGACTTAGCCGTTCTCAGGAGATCCTCAAGAGGGATGAATCGACAGTCAAGATTCGCCGAAGAGATTGACGAAGTCCCATTAGCCGTCAGATCGTGGGGAGTTGCACAGGGTTTAAGTCCCAGCGAACAGAAGAGGAGTCATCGGGATATTGGCGATATCAGGGTTTCATAAGTCAAGAGAATCAAGACCTTAAAAGTCTCAAAATCCCGAGAAAGGATCTCAGTTGTTGATCGACAGAACACGTGTCAAGGCGCTAGGGAGCGTCGGGGTTCAGTCCATTGGGATATCGGGGTTTTCGAGGACGTAGAAATCTCACATCAAGGAATCATGATCAGCGATTTCCCGATGATCATTTTGGACCGTTCATCGGCGAGGACACATGGCGGAAGATCCTGGTGAGTCGGTGATTGGAGGCATGAGGGCTTCCAGGAGTGAAAAATGTTTGCATCAAGGAATCGCGATCCGCGATTGTCCGATGAGATCGGAACCGTTCGACTCAGGGACGCGTGTCCGAGGATCCAGTGGAATCGGAGTTCAGAAATTCAATATTTCTGGAATCAAGCGCATTGCGTATGTAGAAATCGCGATCCGTGATTTCCCAACAGGGTTAAAGACGCCTAGTGGAGGACAGGTGTCAGAGGGTCGAGTCTCACCTTGAGATGACGACAGGTGGCGCCGCATATCGGAGTTCAGGATTTGGAAAGGTCCATGACACAGCGCAATAGGAATTCACGATTTCCCGAAACGCGATTTCTCGATCCCTACGGGAGCGTGGGCCCCAGGCCTTTGCCGTGGACAGAGGACAGGTGGCATAGGAGATCGGGGATCGGGGATTCCTGGAGTGTGATTTCTTTGCATTTCAAACTCGCAAACTCCGAAATCCCGATAAGGGGGAAGGACACGGTCACGAGGGTTGATAGGTCACACGAGGAGGAGCAGCCGGAGTGGCTAGCGCCATAGCGGGAGCGCCATCACATATCGGGGTTCAGAGATTTGGGAAGGCAGTGAAACACGACACTGCATATGCCGATTTCCTGATAGGGGAATCCCCGATAGGAACGAAGAAGTATTGATATCGAAACCCATTGGGTTTCGGGGTTTTATGTAGCACGAGGAACGTGCTCGCGAGTTTCGCGATATCGCGAAACCCGATTTCCCGATAAGTCAAAGGGAGATCAAGGAGAGCATTTTGTGGGTATTAAGGGTTCCTGATAAGGGACCAGAAGAACCTTGAAGTTCTTCGGGCCTAGGTAAGGGAAGGTCCTGGTGAAAGTGGACGTGCTATGTGGAGTACGGTCTGCACCAGCTTTCCTTAAGTCTCTGTTGTTCCAAGCTTTTCTTCAACGCTCTCACGCCATTCAGATCACAACAGTACAAACCAATCAAAGTAAAGGTAGATTAATATATTCAATAGCTAGTCTATACATATGATCAAGGAATTATGTAATAAAGTGACATCATCTTTATGGGAAAGGGACATATTACTGTATTGAATTAATTGAAAGTGAAACTTACAAACTGAGCCTTGATGTCGTAGGTCTCCTTTAGATGGCTCCTAGCTCTGACACACACACTTGCTCATGCTTGAAGAAAATCAACCACTTTTGATGACCTTGCTCGTGTCTCTAGCTGTTGTAGCATCAGTCCTTCATACAGGCTTTCAACAATTCTCCAATCAATCTCTTGCTAGTTTTCTTCTAACCTTTTCCATGAGTAATCTCCTCAATATATAGGAGAAGATAGATTAGTTACTTGGATAGGAATGATCCCAAGATATCTGGAATGCCAGCACCTGAACAACCATTCAAAGCCAACTCATGTTTCTAGAAGATTCCCTTCTAGAAGATTCGAGATTTTTATCTT
>ML786882.1:383591-405872 GCA_009831015.1 Picea engelmannii | reverse complement strand
AAAAAAAATGATTTATATGCCTTTAAATGTTGATGACCATATATTTTTAACAATCACACCATTGTTCAATTTGCTATCTTATTTTTTTCATCCACTTGCATGAGAAATGTTATGTTTTTATTCAATTTGGAATTCATCAGGGACCTTAATGCAATGTTCTAAAAATGACTAAGAAACCAATTATCTAGTTTATGTAATATGATTTATATTGAGACTTTGAAATTCTCGTAGATATCTTAGATGTGGCTTATGGAATAGTTTTCTTGAATTGAATCAAAACCAACATAGCTTTCAATAGTGACCAAAATGTAATCAGTGTGATTCAAGGTCATGGGATATTTCTATCAAGTCTTTTGAAATCAATTACGAGTGCCTAATCGACATTGTAAGAGGGTTGTAGAGTCCTAGCTTTCAATTCAATGAATTTGATGCACTCCACATTGTGCACCCTTGAATGCACTTTCCTTTTTCTTGTCCTTCATTAGGCCAATAAAAATACCTTTGAATTCACCAGTGTTTCACACTCCTAAGAGGCTAGCTTAGAGTAGAGTGCTTCTTGGATCAACACTAGCCTTCAAGGTTGGGTATACATGGAGTTAATTAGAGGAAACCACCAATTTTTGAAATAGTAGTCTTTATACACCTTGATTTGGCATCTAGTAGACCTCCTTAATACTTTGATTATGTCGATAAAGTTCTTTTCAATTGGGTATAGTGTTGAAGTCTTCAAAGTAAATCTCACTTTGATCAGTGTGCTTAGATATATTATTTGAACTCCAGAGAAAACTTAAGTTACTCGAATTTTTTCCCCTTACATGTACTCGATGCCTAAGCCAAATTGTTGCAAGTACGAGGCCTTTTGTGTCAATTCTAATGTTAGCTTCCTCATTTATATTGCTTCCTCGATTCTAACAATATAGCTACAACATTGTAGATGTTATATGCATGCTTTGTTGCAGATTAGAATGTCATCGACATAGACAATAAATCCTTCCATGCACACAACTCTTCAATTCTTAAAGCCTTTCTTAAGAGTGTCTTCTTCCTTCACTCAAACCTAATGATATCCGATCTCTAGGTTGAGCTTAGAAAAATATTTTTCTCCATATAGCTAATCAATCATATCTTCATCCCTAGGAATTAAGTATTTAATGTTGTTTTGTTGGTATTACCATCCATTCTTACAATTATTCAATTCTTAAAGCCTTTCTTCCAAGTGTCTTCTTCCATCACTCAAACCTAGTGATATCAGATCTCTAGGTTGAGCTTAGAAAAATATTTTTCTCCACACAAGTAGCTAATCAACCATACCTGCAAAACAAGTGCATAATGCCTCAATTTTCTGGAAAGCTATGAACTCGGCTTTCTAACTGGTTGGTAATTCTCTAATTTGGAAGGTGGGTAAAGGGGATAAAGTCCAAATTGGGTTTGACCCATGGATAGGCAACATAGATCTACACAGATTACCTCCTCAAGTGACACGGGAGCTCTCAAACAAAGGATTTATTTCACTAACACATGTTGTAAACTGGGAGAGGTCTACAAATTGGCAAAGAAAATGGCTCACCTAAGAGGAGGTTGGATTGGGAGAAGTTCTTGAATAAGTTTGGAAGTCATATATTGAATCGTTGAAAGATACCAATGTCAAAATAGGGGAACATCATGACTAGTTGTTATGGTCTCTCAACCCTATCGAAACATATGTGCCCAAACCAAGATATAGAGCCCTTGTTGAGGAAGACTTGGTGGGACAACCAGTTTGGTGGTGGAGAATCATTTGGAAGCTAAGGTGTCCCTCCAAAAATAAAATTTTCATGTGGCTAGTTTTAAATAACAAGGCTCCTACTTGGGAGGTGCTACACACACAAAAAAAAAATATCCCAAGTTGGTGTAGCTTATGTCAACAAGCAGAGGAAACAATAGACCACTTACTTCTAACTTGTTCATTTTCCAAAGTGGTCTGGAAAGAAGTGGAAAGCATGACAAGGTGAATGCATGGGAAGGAGGAAATACAGAAGAAGCCTTTGGATCTTGGAATACAAACAAGGACACAAAATATTAGACCTCTTCCACTCAATATAGCTTGGGGAATATGGCTCGCTAAAATATTGAAGCTATTTGAAAGAAAGGAAACTCTACCTCTCAAATGTGCAATCCAATCTCTTAATATATTAAACGCTTATCCATGGGTTGAAGAAAAACAAAAAATATGGCTTATAAAAGAAAAAGTTATCAATAAATAACTCCTTGGGCATACTTTGACGGTGCCTCTCAATGGAATCTTCCAAAAGGAGGTTCGGTAGGAATCTTGTATCTCTCCTCAAATCACAATATAGCTTTCAAAGTTTGGATAGTACAAGAAACTAATAATTATTATGAGTTGATGGCTCTAAGTAACCCTTCAATTGGCCCAAGAATATGGTGTTTCACATTTACAAATTTGTGGTGATTCTTTTCTAGTTATCCAGTGGTTACGAAAGGAAGAATCAATCAAAATTTCCACTTTACAACTATATGATGGCGTACAACAACATATGACAACTTTCTCACACATCTCTTTGTCTCATATATATAGGGACAAGAACAGGGTAGTTGATGGCCTTTCGAAAGAGGGATTGGGACTACAACATGGTACTTGGATCGCATCAATCCTTTTGGATAGGAATACATATGAATTCACTCGTGCAACATGGCTATATGATATATATTTTTGTTTTATAAAGAGTGAACAGATTTTAGACTCCGCATTTGAAAGATGTAATTTTTTACTTTTTAAGTCAAGGAACAACAATATTTTTTTTATGATACAATTCATAGATATGTTCTAGTGAATAGTTTTCAGATTTTGCTTTTGAAAGCTGTAATTTATGTCATCATAAGTCAAGGAACAACTATATTTTTTTTATGATGCAACTTACTAATATGTATAAGAAATGCATGTACATAGAGTTGTTAATCCATCTAGTTGCAAAGCGCTTTTTTTGAATGCCTTGCAGCGTATGACAATGTAATCTTTTTTTTATAAATAAAAACATGATTTTTTTCCTTGGAAGAAAAAAGCTAATTGATCATATCTTCATCCCTAGGAATTAAGTATTGATTATTGATATAAAAAAAAAGGTACTCAATGTTTTATAGTTAATGGGCATTCTCCATGTTCCATACTTTTTTCGATGCAAGTAATACTACTGATCTACAAAAATAGGTGCAATGTTAGATATACCCTTTGTAGGATGCATCTTCTTGCCCTATTCCACAAATTTGCATCGACATGTTTTCTTAAATTTGACATGATAGGATTCCAAATACAACTCCTCTACTCAAGACGCAACATCACACTTGATTTCATCAACATACTTGGTTATGACTGAGAATCAAAACTTGCACTTCTTAGTGAAGAAGAACTCTACATCCTTGTGTAAATTCACCAAGGAATATAGGTTCTTATTTGTATTCTATCTCTAAGCCAAGTTGCATAACCCTAAGTTTCTTCCATCATATTCTCTTGACTTCTAAAGTTGAGTATGAATGTCTTGTTAATTTTTGGACAATTGTCTTGAACCACTACTATCTTGGTCACTAAGTTATTTAGATGTCTTCTTAACTTGAATAATGAACCACTAATATCTTGGTCACTCAATTATTTCAAGGGGTGGTTCCCCACTATATGCACTTGCTTCTTCTCATTGTCCATTGGTGTTTGTCAATAATTTTCTTACATGTCAATGGGATTTTTATTAGCTTGTCAATACCTACCAACTTTGGTTGAATGGATCAAATTGTCAACATCAATCGACGTATTGTTTGACTTGATTCTATGTGTTTATTTTGAATTCGTTGTTTGTTGTAAAGTGGATGGGCTCTTTCCTTAATTATATGCATCTTCTAGTATTCGAATGTCAAATGGTTCAAGTTCCTTCTATATTAGAATGTGAACATTATCAATACAACATAATTTGTTCATTAGCCTTCAACTTTATGATCTATTGATTTAATTCTTCGATCTGTTTCGACACTCTACCTAGATTTCTGCTTCATCGACTATCTTATGTTCTTCAAACTTTTCTCATACCTCACAGTAAAAATATTGCCTCATGACAAGTATTGTTCACTAGACATGAGTGATCAAGCTAGAACTATATGAAAGAAGCAGTATACTACTTGTGGCCATTGAAGAACCAATCCAAATGTTGCTAGACATGTTAGCACTTAAATTCAATAATATGCATTGATTGAGTTAAAAAATTGAATCAACTTGAATCAGGATTCGCATGTCTATAAAATTCTATTGAGTCTCTGGAATTAGAATTCCATGCTTTTGTATCTTTTAGGAGATGTTTATTCAGACTCTACCATAATTTCTGGGTCGGCATTCTTTCATTGTCGCCTTCTACCATGGTTATCGATCTTCTTGGCTCGAATCCCAACCTAAAATTATTAGCTTCTTGTCTAGACCGTTTAATCCATCCATAGAATTGTGTAGTCGGATACCTACTAAACCTGCACTAACACCAAATTTTGATGAAAAACTTGAAAAACTATAATACTCACTTAATATGTTTAGTACAAGGATTGTGCTCCAATGCCAAATTGATCAAACACAACCTTGATTACAAAATTGGCCTGGACACTTGAACCTAACGCTTAACCTTGGTGGTTCAAATCAATTCACAGTTCAAGGCATGTGTTCTTAGAAAATTCTAAACTCATATCAACCAATGGAGTTCAAAAAGATCATATGCAAAGAAAAAAAAATACAATTTAAATTAATACAATATGATATGATGTACAATTACAAAACTTGAGTTCCCTTTTATTATAAAAACTTTGTACACTACACGCCCCTTTTGTCAGGATGTTTAGACACTTAAGAGTTAGTTAAGATCAACTTGATCTAAAGTGTCTTTAAGTAAAAGTGTGATTCTTAGTGTGATTCTTTAGTATACATTTATAGTTATGTAATCTAACGATCAAGATATGTTCTGGACATAGAGTGATCTCGAAGTTCATATTCTCCTCGATATTAACAGTTACTCTAATTTGTGGTTTAACACGCGATTGGTCCATGATCTCTATTTAAAGAGTATGGTAGGTCATTTGTTGATAATTGATTGTGAGAAACTCTTGTAAAATATTTTTCTTTTGCATTAATATATTGTCTCAAGTGACCACGTTGGTTGGGGTTGTGAACTATTTCCCCCTTCGAGGGTTTTAACCACATAAAAACATCAGCATGTCGATCTTTGATCTAGTTGTGTGAGTGATTATTGAAGGTGTTCATATACTCTTTGTCATGCGCTCTCTGCAATTTCAGCAAATCAGAAACAAAACAAAAAGTGTTTTCTTTTCTACATATGTTTTTTACCTTGTGTTGTATGTGAACCTAGCAAGTCACAAATAAAGAAAAGACTTGCATTTTTCGGTAAGCTAACCAAGATCTAACCCCATTATTATTAAGATTTGGAATTTTTTTTCCAAAATTTCACTTGTGTTTGTGTGAGCATGTGAAAAGGAAGGTATTTGGGGTAAGCATGCACTTTGAAGTGGACCTCCAACAACAACAACAACGCCTATATCCTCCTCATTTACAATTATAATGTGTTTTGCACTAGCTCACTTGGTTGAAAAAAAAATTATTTAGTAAGAGGTTTTGAGTTCAAGTCTCATATTTTAAGTCATTTTTTTTTTAAGTTTGTGTATTCATTGTAAAGTGCATTCCACTTTAATTATAAAAGTGAATCACTATAAAGTAGATTTAAAATTCTTTTTTAGTTATTTTTTTGCATACAACTTTAATTTATAAAGAAACTTCATTGTAAAAGTGATTCTCACTTATTTTATAAAAGTGGGTCACTTCATAAGTAAGTAAGTTGTAAAAGTCATATTATAGGAAATGTTAGAGAAAGAAAGGGATTATGTGCATCCATCGCCAAATGAACCAACTTCTACTTTCCACATGGCTCTTTGGTTATCGTTTATGTATTTTCTTAAAAAGGGCATAACTTTCACATCCAAAGTCCGTTTTCAGTGCTATTTTTTTAACAGACTATTTTTTCGAGAGCTTTCCATCCAGGCGGTTAGTTTCAAATTTTGAATCCACATTATTTGCATATTTTAATATGGCTTCATCAAGTGATCTTTTGTTTATCAGTACCAACTATTTCTCATGGAAATCTCATATGAAGGATGTACTAAGAAGTAAAGGATTGTACCAGATTACCTTAGAAACAGAACAAGCCCCTATGATGATGAAAAGAAATCCAAATGACATGATAAGAACGACAAATGGCCTAATCAGAATGTTCATCTCTCCCAACTTACGGTTTCACCTTCAAGGAATTGATGGCCCACATAAAGCTTGGGAAAATATTGAAGTTGTGTTTAGTAAACACAATTTGATGCGAGCCCACCATATTGAAAATAAATAAATGACATTAAGTCCAAATGATTTTCCTTGCATTGAAGATTATTTATCTAAGTTCAAAATACTTGGACTTTTGCTTCAAGATTGTAAAATAGATCTGAAGGAAGATCGTTGAATATATGTTATTCTTTTTTTTTTAACAGAAACTGGGAAAAATATATTAAAAGTGTGGATAAATCCACTGATTTACAAAATAGGGGCCATTACAGGCCTTCGAGAATTAGAGACTATAACATCTGGAGGATTTGAAACAAAAAAAAAAAATTCATGATGCGTCCTTCTTCCCTAAAAAAACTGATGTGATTGTATTTCACTGAGTACAATCGATAGAAGATACCATTGATACATAACGAGAAACAAAACATGATAGCAAAAAATTTACAGGGCTCAACTACCTGATTCCAATTTGATATGTTGATGCTCCAGAATTGCTTTTGAATGAGACTCATTAAGATCCAGAATTTGATTCACTGAGACTGAATTTTCATTTTTAGATGCTCCCTGCTGACTTTCTGGCTTTCTTGGTTGATGTTGCACTCCTTCCGGCTGGTCCAGACGACGTTGAATTGTCTCCATGTTGTTGTGTTGTTCCTCAATCTGGCTCTTTTGAGCATAGCTCTTCTCTTGGAGTCTCTCTATCATGTGCCTGTGCTGGGATAGAGTTTGAAATTCAAATGTCCTGGTGGAGTTGAGAGCTCCAAGATGAATTCTCATCCTGCGACAACCTATTCATTCCTCCTCAATTGAATCCTTGTCAAATTGTCCAGAATCCACGAAGAATTCTTTACCACCCTTGCATGATTGTAAGCGATGGGAGTCTACAAGTTGCGTCGAGACTACTGGTGAAGCCACTGGGCTACAGCGAGAGGGTAGGACCTTGAAAAGAGGATAGATCGGTCGAACCTGTAAGGTACAGAAGCCACGGGAAGGGCGAAATAAGAAATTTGTGTAAGGGAAGGTGCAAAGGAGGGTCTAGAGAGACTAGAGTCTACGAGCCCAAATGAAATAAGCTCCGAGCAAAACCAAACCAAGACAGGGAGTGGTGGCTGAAAAGCAAGACCAGACCAAGAGAAAACTCAATGCACTGGGAGGGGAAGGATAGGACCAGTTGAGCTCTCTGAGTTAAATTATGGGCAAGGAAAATGTTAGAAGGAGAGCAGGGCGTGGAATTCTGGGTGAGGCGAGGAGAAATGAAACTCTAAGGGAAGAGAAACTAGACGAAAAGTGATAAGGGGTGGCCAGAGAGACTTAACCAGACCACTAATCATCTTTTCACATGCAGGGACAAGTACAGGAGGGAAATCCTCCATGTTTCGTTCAATGGTGAATTCTTGCTAGCCAAAAAATCTTCCATGAGTGTTGTACCTTCGGCCTCCATGTTTCCAAACTTGGAGATGAACCTGGCATCACCTTGACGCTTAAACTGTGTGACTGGTTATCGGACACCTTGTCCATCTGTTGCAAATCATTGAATTCCTGAGCTCCCACGAGCGTTGAAGGACGAAACACCTAGGCATCACAAACCATGATGAAACCTACACTTGATCTGTTAGTCGTGGTTGCGCAGTGGTCGATGGGACTTGCCTTCCGCCCTTGCCACCTTCTCCTTCTAACGTTGGCCTACTCTGTGTACCTTAACCTCATCTCCTCTCCTACTTTGTTGTCCATGCGTCCCATCCACTTTCTTGTGCGTGTGTTGGAACCCCTAAGGGCCCCACCCCCGACCTTTTTCGCTTACCCGTTCCGTTTGTCTTTGCATTCACTTGAACCTTGAGGGACCCCACCGCCGACCCTTTCCACATGCTCATTCCATATGTATGTGCTTGCGTTGGAGCCCCGACTAGCCCCTCCCCCGACCTTCGTGCACTCTTTCTCGATCATGTGGCACATTAGTTCAGGGGGGCTAGTGCTTCAACACCTTCCACACCTATGGTTCCAGGCGATTTCCCAATGGCTTCATTCGTCAAATTATCTGATACCTTGTTGTGCTCTCTCATAATGTGGTAGAAAGTTACCTTAATGCGCTGAGAGTCGACATGTATTCAGTCGATTATCTGTTTTAAGCTTAAGTTTTTTGGCTCAGTCCCATGAACCATCAGCCTTGTTATAGTCTTGGAGTCACCTAGGACATTCAAAGTGTGGATTTGATGAATCTTTGCAAGTTGAAGACCTTTTAGTAAGGTGTAGGCCTATGCTTTGTTATTGGTGTCCTTCACGATATTCCAATGATAATTTAGGATTATTTTTCCCCCGATATTGAAGAGAACCCCCCCCCCCCACCCCGCACCTGCCTCCCCTTGAAAATATGTTATTATTGCTAAGCTTGTTAGTGCATATTTTGTTTTTATATCTACCTTTTACGCCACCGGAGAATCTCTAGGGAAATCTTATCAATCTCCCACTCTTAATTATTTTTGTGATTCTCTTATTAGAGAGAAAGATCATCTTTCGCAACTTGGAGTGATCAGCACTGCAGGTACATCTAACAAAGTCTTAGTGTCCCAGCAAAAATACAAAACCAAACATCCAAAGAAGCAACATCCTCACCACACTAGCAAGCAAAACAAGGGGTCCAAACCCTCTCAATGAGATTCTAATCATAATGGTGACAAGGGAGCAAAATCTAAAAGTAATAAGATTGACTGGTATTGCAAATTTTGTGAACAAGATGGTCATGTGGAGTATAAATGTTTTAAAAATATGGAAGTCTGAGAAGCAGCAATAAAGAAGCACAACAACAATATCGATTCTTCTTCTCATGGACATGCACTTTCTACTTCCGGTTTCTCTTTCAATGCAACTTCTACTTCTTATGATGAATGGCTTATTGATTATGGAGCATCTTATAATATGGCCAAGGATAAAGCCATTTTTTCTTCTCTTAATGAATGCAACACCAAGAAAATATTTTTTGGTGATGATAGATCTATTAGTGTTGTAGGGACTGAAATAGTTTAGGTAGATAATGGTCATTTCAATGATATGTTATGTGTTCCAAGTTTTTCCTACAACCTTCTATCGGTGTATCAGATCACTCATTCAGGTAAAGGTAAAAACGTAGAGTTTTCACCTCACCAATTTGTATTCAAAGATTTAAAAGATCCTAAGCATGTCCTAGCAACTGGAATTGTTGATGATATTACCAAGTTGTACAAATTTGACAAATTTTGATCATCATCTTTTCCATCGGTTTTTGGTGTTCATAGTGATGACTTGAACAAACTTTGGCATGAGTGGTTTGGTCATGTAAACTATCGTTCATTGCAACAACTATGTAATCAACATATGGTGATTCGACTTCCTCTCATTTCTTGTAGAGATGGTGTTTGTTCCGATTGTGTTCTCGGAAAACATCATTGAGACAGTTTTGACATACTTGCCTCTTGGCACGCCTCGACCCCTTTGCAGATTATTCATATCAATTTGTGTGGTCCGCTTTCTTATCCTTGTTTCTCTGGGTGCAATTATTTCTTAACTTTCGTTGATGACTTCTCCAGACACATTTGGATTTACCTCTTAAAACTTAAGAGTGAAGTTTTTGACAAGTTTTTGGCCTACAAGTACCTTGTAGAAAAACAATTTGGACATCAACGTCAAAGGTTAAGAACAGATAATGGAGACAAATATGTGAACAACAAACTTACAAGTCACTACATTTCACAGGGCATTCAAATGAAACATATTGTTCCATATACACCACAACAAAATGGTGTTGCTAAGAGAAAGAATCGCACATTAAAAGAAATGGCTAATTGTGCGATCCAATATAAAGGATTAAATCTTCACTATTAGGCGGAATTCGTCAACTATGAAAATTACATAGTAAATATCACTCCCACAAAGGCTTTAAAAAATATAGCAGCAGAAGAAGCATGGAAAAAAATTAACCCAGATGTAAGCCACTTCCATGTATTTGGTAGTCTAGCATGGCCTCACATTCCTGATGAGAAAAAGAAAGCATTACAACCTAAAAGTGAGAAGTGTATATTTGTTGGATATTTTGAATATGTCAAAGGATATTGACTTCTTCAACCTCATTCCAATGAAATTATTATTCAAAGAGATGTTAAATTTGATGAAAATCTCTTGGCCTACAAGCTTAATTCAACATTTGTCCCATCTTCAGTCTGTGAGCCATTTTCGGCATTTGTGCCATCTTTTGTTCCTATTATGGTTTCTTCTTCAAATGATGATAGTGAGGATGAAAATCCACCTCTACCTGCTCACCTTCCTCCACATGAGTAAATTGAACATGAACCTACATCAGTACTTCTGAGATGGGTCTATTCAAATCGAGAAGTAGTTGGTGATCTTGCCAATGATCCTACAAATCATCATCAAACATGTTCACCATTCTAGTGAGCCTCTTCTCTTTTAGCTCAAATTTCAAGACTCATGATCCAGACACATTTGCAAAATCTTCAGGCCATCCATATTGGGACACAAAAATGAATGAAGAGTATCGCTCTTTAATGGTGAATGATACTTGGGATCTTGTACTTCTTTCAAAAAGAAGAAAACCTGCTAGATGTAAATGGGTGTATAGAACTAAGTATCCATCATATGGAAGTGTTGAAAGATACAAGTTCTGGCTAGTTCCCAAAGGATTCTCTCAATTTGAAAGCATTAACTATAATGAAACCTTTGCCCCCGTAGCCAAAATGAATTTCATCCAGCTTATTCTAGCCCTCGTTGTCTCACATAAATGGGAGGTCCATCAAATGGATGTTAAATCCGCCTTCTTGCATGGAGATTGGAAAGAATAATTATACATGGAACAAACTCCTGGCTATGTCCAGAAAAAATCCAACATTGTTTGTCGCCTTAAGAAATCTCTTTATGGTCTTAAGCATGCTCCTTGATCTTGGTATGCCAAAATGGACATATTTATTCTTGACACTGGCTTTATGTCTATACCAAGAAATTAGTAATCCATCTCATAATCCTTGTTATTTATGTTGATGACCTTATCGTCACTGGTAGTGACCCTAAAATTTTATAACCCATGTGAAATCCAACCTTAAAAAGAAATTTGAAATGACATACTTAGGCTCTTTGCATTATTTCCTTGGCCTTTAAGTATTGCAAACCAAGGAAGGAATTTTTCTTTCCCAGTCTAAGTATGTTTGTGACCTTCTTTGTCAATTTCACATGGAAGTTGGGATTGTAAGAAACAACGAGCTATTTCTTTTTCTTTAACAGAATCAAAGTATCGAGTAGGGGTTAATGCAAGTCAAGAAGCCTTATGGATTCGACGAATCCTTTCGGAGTTTGGATTCGAACAATATCATCCAACCACCCTTGATCCGGATTGGATAATTGTATTGATTTCCATCTATCTTGATGCTTTCATAGTGGAAAACAATTGGAGGAATCAACTTGTAGGGCCATTTTAGTGTCAATTCCTAGTTTGGAAAATTAGGTTTTATAACCTTCTGGAGCCATTCTGAGGCATTAAATGGTATTTTTGGGGGTTTTGGAATTCAAAAAAATTTCACACACCCTTGACAGTGGTATACACTCTGAGACCTTTCCAACAATGAAAACCATGCCTCAATCAGAACTTGTATGCGAAAATTATGTCTCACGCATAATGACCTACTTTGTTGACCACCATTGTACAAGTGGATGCCACGTCCCCCCGCCCCCCCTACCCACCCCTCACCCCACCCCCCCTTATTCAAACACATGGGGCTAGACACATGTGGACTTTCGAGAAGAGTCTAGAAGGTCCAAACCTCCTCACTAATTGATATTTGAGGAAGTTAAAACCCTACCCCTAGACGGCTATCGGGATATGTTAAATATCAGGTCACTAGGAAGAGAAGGGGTTCCATTCTTTAGCATTGTATTTATTCCACAGTTGAGAAAACAACCTAGGAGTGGTAATTTGAGAGCATAACAGAGGAGGAGAGATTTTTTAGCAGCCATACAGACCACACTATCAAAGGCAACTCCACAAAAGTGCCTCTTTCTTTGTACTTGCATTTGGAGAAAAGAGTGCAGAGCAGCCTCAACTTCTCGATGGGTTTCCCATGTTATATCTAGTGTTTATTTGTGGGTGGTGTGTGAATATTTATTTATGTTCTCTTTGTTTCACATTTCAACTATTTCATACATTTTAAGCAAAAAAACAAATAATTAAAGAATCTGAGATCTAAAGGAAATTAACCTTCATAGTAAATATTTCAGTATTATGTTAGATCTATTGGGACGAACTGTCTAGTGGAATATCCATGACAGCTTACAAATCAAACCTTTGGTGCAACAATCAGAGTGTCATCAAACTCGTTAAATATACAGTTCAAAATTGTAGCAACAATCACATCGAGCTACACATGCACTTCATTAGAAAGCTCATTCATGATTGAGATATTGAAGTGTTATTTTTTCCTACAGAAGATCAAGTTGCAGACATTTTCACAAAGTCTCTTACAAAAGCGAAGTTTTCCAAACTTCGATCTATGTTAGGAGTTCAGGAAGTTGTCATTAATGGGGGTTACATTCTAATTCCTCCTCCCTTCTCCTATTGTGTTGCCTTAGTAAATCATTCAATCCTATCCCAAGTTGTTCTTAAGAGGGAATGTTAGGATATTGAGACACTTAGGAGTTAGTTAAGATCAACTTGGTCTAAATTGTCTTTAGGTAAAAGTGTGTTTCTTAGTGTGTTTATTTAGTATGCATTGATATGCATTTGTAGTTATATAATCYGTGTTGATGATTACAGCTTCGTGAGACATCCTCCAGGACACAAAYTGAGTGATTCGACCTGTGAGAGAGCCCATGTGTTGGGTGTGCCSATGAGATGGGTGTGTTGTTCCTCTCTGGATTGAGATGAGACGATGTGTGCCCCTGTSTGGGGTGAGGATTCCCATGAATTGGGTGTGTCGTTCCTCTCTGGATTGAGATGAAATGATGTGTACCCCTGTGTGGRGTGAAGGTGCCCATGTGATGGGTGTGCATCAGACTCTGGACTGAGTTTTTATGACGTGTTGTCTCTTGCCTTGTGGACTCAATTGAGTCAGGCTTGAGATGGTACTCCAGATGATTCTCMTGTGGACTCAGTGASATAGAGATCTGTTGAGCAGGACGTCCTTGTGGCTGAGCACAAGTGGATGTTCCCCCTAGTGGTTAAGCACTAGTGGATGTGTGAGATCCCTTGCTATATTTCCTAAGAGTAAGATTTACCTTTAACCCTAATTGTGATGTAAAGGGTACAGGTCAGCTCCACCATATGTGAAAGATAATTAATGTTTATTGTAATAATTAATTATTTTCTGAGTTATTGAGATCGGCCTTGTTGTGCCAATAGACACCACTTTTGGTATGTCCAGTCTAGTATAAATAAAGGTGATTTCCCCATTGAGGAAACACACAAGTCACTTGTAATTTGGAAATTTCAGCAAGTACATTTCTAGGGCTGAAGTGTGCACCTCTCTTGGGCGCAAGTTTCAAGGTGGTAGAGCACCCTCTTGTGTGCATTAGGGTTTCATGGTTGGAGTATATTATCTTGATAATATAGTAAAGGATTGATGGGTTTTTCTCCCTGATTGAGAAGGATTTTCCCAAGATATTTCTTGTGTTCTTGTGCATGGTATTTCTTCTTATGATCTTGGTTATTGCAACAATTGTGAATGGTGTAGTTGCACTTGTTTATGGTTCAAGTAAATGTTAAAATTGAAATAAACCTCATGCTTGAGCCTAGCACAGTGAAAATTCAACATGGAATTAGAGCATAGGTCTTGAAGAATCCATTGCACAATCTTCTAGTGGTCGTCCTCTCTCTTCTGCAGAACCGTACGGCCCTCCTAGGGTTTCCAGAAATCCATACAACCCTCTCTTGTTTGGTTATTTCAGCACTTTATACTTGAGCATTGAGGCTAAAAATTGCATAGGGGTGTACGGCCTCCATCAATGCACCTCCAACAAGCTTCATATTTCAATTCTGAGAATTTTGGATTTTTGGCCCTAGGGTTTCGCAATTTTCTGCAGAAAATTTAGATCTAGGGATTTTGCAGCTCAATGAAGGAGCTTTTTAGTTCACTAGTGTTCTTCTGACTTTCAAGGATTATTGTTGGTAGTCATAAGCCCAAAAAAACCTAAGTTTTCTAGCCTATCCTAGTCGTTGGGTTTGCTAGCCTAGTTGGCAAGAGTTTGTGAAGAATCTGAAAATATGATGAACAGAACCTTGGTGGAAGATAGGCTTGATGAATCAAGAAACTTCAGTTCTTGGAAGTCAAGACTTCAGTTCACCTTTGAAGAGAAACACTTATTGTGGGTGATACAAAAAGGTTTACCAGAGAAAGCTACCAATGAAGAAAAGGAAGAAAGGAAGGAAGATGACGTCAAGGCAAGAAAGATAATCATCTACTCAAGCTTTTACATTGAAGGGCCAGCTTCAAAATATCAAGATGAAGAAAGGTGACACCATGGCTACCTTCTTCATGAAGATGTCATAGATCAGAGATCAGCTAGGTGCCATTGGAGAAATCATATCAGCACTCTCATATATGCACTTGTATATATTATTTGTATCATTGTCATGAGGGTACGTGCAGGAGGAAGGAACCTTTGTTGCAATCATAGATCCAGAGGGATATCAATGCATTCATAGGAACATCACACTGGAAGTGAAGACTCCAGGTTTGATTTTTTTAATTATCATACCTCTAACCTGCATTTCTAAGTTTGCTACATTAAAAGTAGGCGTTGTAGTTGTGACAACAATCCTTAAATTGTTTTGATTCTAGAGATGTACTCATTATTCTCCTCTAGGAGATATTCTTGTCTTGTTTCTCTTCGTTTGTTTTCTTGTTCCAGGAAGGTTAACAACAAAGGAAGATGTTTATCCTTCAGACTTCAGAGGGATTCAAAACTATTTGAGGAGGAAGAAAAGAACCATCATTGAAGCAGCCAAGCAATGATACATGATCATCATCTACCTATGATTCTATGGGAAGAAGCATCCATGAAAGGAGTATATGGTCAGAACAAGAGTCCTTGCCAGATTTTGAAGAACATGACTCTCGAAGAATCCTTCACCGGAGTCAAGCCTGAGATTGGATACTTCAAGATATTTGGATGTCCAGTATACTTTCATGTACCCAAAGAGAAAAGGTTTAAGCTAGACCCCTCAGGCAGAAAGACTGCATTTGTGGGATACAGTGAATCTTCGAAGGAATATCGAATCTACATCCCTGGTCAGAGACATATTGAGGTGAGCAGAGATATTATCTTTGAAGCAGAGATAACCTTTCAAATATCCAGAGAATCCCGGATGGAGATTGACAGTAAAACAGTACCTTCTCCCCCTTTAGCAGTTCAGAGGAAGACAACCATTATTCCAGTTGATCCAGTCGTTCCAGTTTCTCCAGTTGATATCCCCAAAGACATCGCAGTAGGCGATAAAATTCATGTCTGGGCTCGACAAACTCTGCAAGAAGTAGAGGGCCATGCAGCTCCTCAAGGGACATTCTGAGAGAGAAATAGGAAGAGAGCAATGCATCTCCTCAAGTGATGTAAGAGAATCATTAGCAAGCACACGTGGAGATACAACTCAGCGCCTTAGTGCGCCTTTGAATCAATTTAGAATCTTAACACTGGCGTTTCCTGCAAATCTTTTTTTGTAACTGATTGAAAACTGAAGAAGATCAAATGTTTGGGAGCTGAATGATCACGAGTGATCTAGGAGTTTCACTCCTAGAATTTAATGTAACGGAACTTAAGTAGTAGTTTTTTTTTTTTTTGAGAAGACGAGTAGTCGGAGGGAACCATAGGAACCCTCTGAGATAAACAGAGGTGTTGTATGCCCGAATGAGGCTGCTGGAAATTAGTAGGAGATTGATGTGATTTAGTTGTTGCTGAATTTTTAGTTATCGTTTATCATAGATATAGCCATTTACATTTGAATGAATATATAACAGAGGAAAATTGATCCAATGCATGGTGTTGCTACTGTTATGATTCCCTAGTATTTTTTGTTTTCCTGAATGAATGAGTTATGTTATTGAGTATATGAAATTGTGAAGTATTTGGATAAGTTTCACTTGTTTCTCCATTGAATTTATGCAAGGTGTGCATACATTCCACAAGGAGTGCATTGACGGAATCTGTTTCGACTCAGAAGCTCAAAAGAGATAGCATGAAACATCTATTTGCAAGGAGTGCAAAGAGACTGTTGCAAGGTGTGCACAGTCGCCCGCAAGAAGCTAAGTCTTGCGTAGGAATCTGTTGCAAGGAGTGCACAGATTGTAAGTTCTAATAAGTGTTGGAGTAATCCCTCTGAGGAGTCAAAGGGTCCAAGAGATAAAGCTCCAAAGAGACAGCGGAGAGAAATCTTCAAAGGGAGTGAAGCTCTGAATATTTCCCAAGTCAATCGCTAAGATCCGTTCAGGAGGGAGTGGGATCGTTTTAGATCGTTGGATCTGGGAAAAGTGCATGAACTTTAAGTTTATGTGTACACATAGGATCGAGGATTCGTTGAAGTCCCAAAGAAGACAGGGACCATCCATCATCCATGGGGACAGGTAGCACAAGATCCATAACTCTGGAGTGAAATCATTTCGGAAGTTTTGTGGATGAGGGGGAAGCGAAATCGCTAAAGAGTCGAAGGTCGAAGTAGATCCAGGTCATTGGTTTCCAGGAGGCACATGTCGGAAGATCTGAGACTACGGGGAAAGTCACTTTGGAGGATTTCAAGTGTGGAGTGTTACAAACTCCCAAAGTCTTGAAGGCCTAAGTAGATCCTAACCGTTGGTCACCAGGAGGTGCGTGGCAACCGATTGGAGACTTCAGGTGAAAATGTTCAGAAGATGAGTGTGAAAGAGTTGAAAATCCCTAAGCCCGAAGAGTCAAGCGATTCACAGTCGTCGATCTGAGGGAGACGTGCATCGACAAATCGTCGACTTCGGGTGAAACCACTCCGGGAGAAAGCGAGTTTGTAAGAATCTAACCTCTCGAAGCCCGAATAGCCGAAGTAAATCACAACCATCATATTCAAAAGGACACGTGGCAGAGATCCGCAGAATTCAGGTGAAAACACTCTGAGGGAAAGCGAGTGTGTAGGAGATGGACTCCTGAAGTTTGAAGAGCCAAAGTGAATTACATCGTCGATCTGTGAGGGACACGTGTCCACAGATCATCGACTTCAGGTGGAAGTATTGCAAAGGAAGCAAGAGAGGAGAGTTTGAAACTCTTGAAGCCCGAAGGGCCGAAATCAATTGTAGTCGTCGATCAAGAGGCAATGCCCGAGACCACAAGATCGACTGTCGCGCTTAATAGAAAGGACAAAAAGTGATCGGGTTTTAAAAATCTTAGAGCAGGCCGCAATCGAAACCATGGTATTGCCAAAGGGATACGTGGTAGTTGATAGTGAATTGTGGGGAGAAAACTGGTGTGGTCCCGTACCACTCTAGGTTTCCCCGCAATTGTGTGCTTACATGAGGACATAGCCTGAGGTCACATACGAGAAAGGGCTAATGGAAGAGGAGCTAGCGCCTGAAACTTGATAGTTTGACATCGCAAAGAAAGAGGTTGTGGGTGTCATAGAACATGCACCAAAGAACTGAAAGGGCATGTGTTTAATCACAAGTGAGACCATTAAGGTTTCAGAGAGCCAATTTGGCTCGGAAAATCGAAGATCCTCGATCGAGAGGTCGTGCAGCCCCGAGGGAGAGTAGGTGGTTTTCATCAGGTGGTATCAGAGCATGAATTTGTTTTTGAGTAGAAAACGAGAGTTCGAAGTTGTACTATGTGTGTAAGGAACAGTCAGCGCAATGCCACCAAGGAGATGTGTGGAGCCGCCTATAGCCAATCGCATTGTAAAAAGAGAAATGAGAGAGCTTCGTGCAAGATTAGAGGTGATGGAAGCAGCACAGAGGAGAGCACCTGATGTTGGGGACATCAGTGAGGCAAAAAGTGAAGAAATAGAAGTTGAAGAAGCTGCAGGGGAGAATATTGTCGAAGAACGTTTACTGAGAGCAGTTGTTGAATTGGGAGCTAGAGCCAAGATAGACATCCCAATGTATGAAGGCAATTTGGATGCTGAAGAGTTGTTGGATTGGATAAGATCCATGGACAAATATTTCGACTATGAAGATGTCGATGAGGAGAAGAAGGTGAGGCATGATGTCACCAGGATAAAGGGACATGCAGCATTGTGGTGGGATGAACTGCAGGTTGAGAGGAGAAGCAAAGGAAAACAGAAGATAAATAATTGGGACAGAATGGTAGCCAAGCTGAAGGCTAAATTCATACCCAAATATTATCAGATAAATTTGTTCAGGAAGTTTTAGAACCTGAGGCATAAGGGTATGACAGTGAAAGAGTACACACAGGAGTTCTACAAGTTGAATATCAGGACTGGACAAATATAGAAAGATGAAGAAAAGGTTGTCAGATATATAAATGGCTTGAGATATGAAATCCAGGATGAGATTAGCATGATGTCAGTAAGGACAGTAGAGGATGCTTATAAAATTCCACTGAAAGCAGAAGAGAAGTTGGCCAGAAAATAAAGCCAGCAAGGTAGAGGTAGAATCCCGAACAAAGGCAAGGGAGTTTCCCATGACAAGGCACAGAAAACCAAAGACGAGACTGAGAAACCACATGGTCATTCAGAAAGAGGAGGAAGTTCCCGAGGGAGACAAAGTGGTGGAAGAAATTCTTCTAGAGGAAGAGGAAGAATCAAAGGAGGAGAGATAAGATGTTATGCATGTGGAAATACAGGACACATGTCTTGGGAATACCCCGAGAAAAAGAAAGAAGGAGGTGAAGATCACATTTCAGAAGCTCAAAAGTTAAATGTTGAATCAAAGGGAGCATAAGATGGAAGATCTCTGACATTGAGGAAGGTTCTCTTAAATCCAGAACCAGAACTTGAAAAACCAGTGCAGAGGAAAAATTTATTCAGAACAGCTTGCAAGACTAAAGACAGAGTATGCAAGGTGATAATTGACAGTGGGAGCACTGATAACTTAGTATCCACAAATATGGTGGAGAAATTGGAGCTGGGGACAAATGCACATCCGAAGCCATATAAAGTCTCATGGTTGCAAAAAGGACACTAGGTAATGGTCACCAAACAATGCCTTATTGAATTTAAAATAGGAAGATATAGAGATGAAATTATGTGTGTTGTGATTATCATGGATGTATGTCATGTTTTGTTGGGAAGACCATGGAATTTTGACATAAATGTCGTTCGTGATGGGAGAAAAAATACTTATACTTTGGAAAATAAGGGTATAACACACATGTTGTTTCCAATAGAGGAGAAGAAAGTAAGGGAAGAAGCCAACACAAGCATACTTCTCGTGAGTGGAAAGGAACTCCTGAGTGAAGTCAAGAAGGAACAGGAGATGCAGTTTGTTGTGGTGAGGAAACCCAGAGTTGTCCTTACAAGTACTTCAATGAATGATTTACCTGAAGAAGTTCAGGAGTTGTTGGATAATTTTGCTGACATAGTAGTGGATGAGTTTCCTAACTCATTGTCACCCATCAGAAGTATCAACCATCATATTGATTTGATACCAGGAGCAAGTATGTCGAACAAACCAGCGTACAAATTGACACCTCAAGAGAATGAGGAGGTAAGGAAACAAGTCCAGGATTTATTAGACAAGGGTTTGGTCAGAGAAAGTTTGAGTCCATGCACAGTACCAATTGTGTTGAGTCCAAATAAGGATGGAGGATGGAGAATGTGTACAAACTCAAGAGCCATAAACAAGATCACCATCAAGTATAGATTTCATTTACCAAGAATGGATGACTTAATGGATTGCTTAAGTGGAGAAAAAAAAATTCAAATATAGATTTGAAAAGTGGATATCACTAAATAAAAATGAGAGAAGGTGATGAATGGAAAACAACCTTTAAGACAAATGAAGGGTTGTATGAATGGCTTGTTATGCCATTTGGCTTAACAAATGCCCCAAGTACTTTTATGAGACTGATGAATGAAGTATTGAAGGATTTCATTGGTAAGTTTGCGATTGTGTATATGGATGATATATTGGTCTTTAGCAAAAGTAAAGAAGAGCATTTGAGACATCTGACATTAGTGGTGAGGAGACTACAACAGGAGAAGTTGTTGATAAATCTGAATAAGTCCTCTTTTATGAAGACAGAACTCATTTACTTAGGTTTTGTGATCTCTTCAAATGAATTGAAGATGGATCCAGAGAAGGTGAAAGCAATCAAAGAATGGACATCACCAAGGAATATATTTAAGGTAAGAAGCTTCCATGGATACACACTTGACAGAGTTATTTATGTGGAAACCCAAATCAAGAAAAAACCACGAGCAATGATTATCGGTCTTCTTCTATTCAAGGGAGAATTACAATAGCCAACCCATGCCTACAACCATCCTCTCCTCACACAATGTACTCTCTTTCACTCGCATTGTACATTGCACTCACATTGTCTTCTACCTCTATGGGTATGCTCGTATATATAACATCTATCACTTGGTAGCACACACTGATCATGAATAGATAACATAGTTACACGAACAGTTCATAAGTAGATTGCATGCACGCTCATGTGCATGCGCATGTGCATGTGCATGTGCATGTGCATCTACATGTGACCGCATGGGAAAATTCATTGGCATGTTTCCAACAAAAGAGGTCGAGAGGAGCTTCAATATATTGAAGGAGAAGATAACAGAACGACCAATTCTGGTCTTGCCAAATTTCGGGAAGACATTTCAAGTGAGATGTGATGCAAGTGGAGTTGCAATTGGAGCAGTCTTAAGCCAGGACAATAAACTTGTTTCATATTTCAGTGAGAAGTTGAATGAGGCTAAGGGAAAGTACTCCACATATGATAAAGAATTTTATGTCATAATTCAAGCCTTGAAGAAATGGAGGCGCTACCTTATTCCAAAGGAATATGTCTTGTACAATGACAACCAAGCTTTACAATTTATAACTAGACAGGAGAAGTTAAACCACAGACATGCTAAATGGATAGAATTTATGTAAAATTTCACTTTCGTCATTAAACATATTTATGGTAATGCTAAAAAAGTTGTTGATGCATTGAGCAGGAGATGTCTGATTCTGCGGGAATTTCTGGTCAAGACCTTAGGGTTTGAACACCTTAAGGATATGTATTGTGATGATCCAGATTTCAAAGAAGCATATGAAGCATGTGCAAATCCTGTGCTCAGAGATAGAAGCCATTGGACAAAGTATATGATTCAAGATGGATTGATGTTTAAAGGTACCCAATTGTGCATACTGAGGTGCTCGATGAGAGAAAATATGCTAAAGGAAAAACGCAATGGGGGTCTAGCAAGCCATTTCGGCCATCACAAGACATTTGCACAGTTGAACAGTTCATACTATTGGCCAGGTATGAGAGCAAAGGCGAAGAGGTTTGTGAATAAATGTAAGATTTTTCAGTATGTAAAACGAAAGAAACAAAACACCAGATTCTATCAACCACTGCCTATTCCAGATAGGCCTTGGGATGCAATATGCATGGATTTTCTATTGGAGTTGCCAAGAACCCAAAGGGGAAGTGATTCCATATTTTTTGTGGTTGATAGATTCTCAAAGATGGCACACTTTATCTCATTCCAGAAGACAAATGATGCAACACACATTGCAAATTTATTTTTCAAGGAAGTTGTGAAACTCCATGGGTTGCCCAAGAGTATTGTCTCAGATAGGGACACTAAATTTGTTGGTCATTTCTGGAGAAAATTATGGAAGAAGTTGGGGACAAAACTGTCTTTTAGTTCAACATATCACCCTCAAACAGATGGACAGACAGAGGTGGTAAATCAAAGCTTGGGAAATTTGTTGAGAAGTTTGGTCACTGAACATCACAACCAGTGGGATCAAATT
>ML786882.1:366901-381139 GCA_009831015.1 Picea engelmannii | reverse complement strand
GACTTCAGGTGAAAACACTCTGGGGGAAAGTGGGTGTGTAGGAGCTGGACTCCAGAAGCTCAAAGAGTCTAAATGAATTACAATCGTCGATTTGTGAGGGACATGCGTTGACTTCAGGTGGAAGTACTACAGAGGAAGCAAGAGCTGAGAGTTTGAAACTCCCAAAGCCCGAAGGGCCGAAATCAATCGTAGCCATCGATCAAGAGGCAACGACCGAGACCACAAGATCGATGGTCACGCTTAATAGCGGGGACTGAAAATGATTGGGTTTTAAAAATATTAGAGCGAGCCGCAATCAAAACCACGGTATTGTCAAAGGGATACGTGGCAGTTGATAGTGAATTGCAGGGAGAAAAACGATGTGGTCCCATACCACTCTAGGTCGCCCCACTATCACGGTCTTGCGTGAGGACATAACTCGAGGTCACATACGAGAAAGGGCTAATGGAAGAGGAGCTAGCGCCTATAACTTGATAGTTCGACAGCGCAAAGGAAGAGGTTGCAGGTGTCATAGATACTGCACCAGAGGACTGAAAGGGCCTGTGTTTAATCATAAGTGAGACCATTAAGGTTTCAAAGAGCCGATTTGGCTCGAAAAATTAAAGATCCTCGACCGAGAGGTCATGCAACCCCAAGGGAGAGTAGGGGGTTTGCATCATCAAGGCACATTCCAAGAGAACTAGAGACCAAAGAGATTTTCGAGCTACTTTTGATCCATGAGCCAGAACATTGATATTGATCCTTTTTGTCATAGAGAAGCAATAGGTCAGCAGGTATGGAAAGATGCCATGGAAGAAGAGTACCAGTCCATCTTAAAAAATGATGTGCGGGATATTGTTCCAAGACCAGAAGGGAAGTTTGTATTAACGTCCAAGTGGATCTATAAGATCAAGCATGCAATTGATGGAAGTGTCGAGAAACACAAAGCGAGATTTCTAGCCAGAGGATTCTCATAGATGGAGGGAATTGACTATGAGGAGACATTTGCTCCAGTAGCCTGATACACTTCCATCCGTACTATCATTGCACTAGTTGCATCCATGGGTTGGAAACTACATCAGATGGATGTAAAGACAACATTTCTCAATGGTGAGATTGATGAAGAAGTTTGCATCAAGCAGCAAGAAGGATTTGTGATACACGACGAGAAAACTCATGTGTGCAGGTTGAAGAAAGCCTTGTATGAACTAAAGCAGGCACCTCGTGCTTGGTATGAGAAGATGGATGGATTCTTGATGAGTTTGGGCTTCAGTAAGAGTATTGTTGATCCAAACCTATATTATAATATTGTTGGTAACGAGTGCCTAATCTTGGTCCTACATGTGGATGACTTATTCCTCACCGATTCAAAAAGACTTATTGTTGAATGCAAGCAAGCATTGACTTTTGAATTTGAGATGAAGGATTTGGGTATGACGCACTAATTCTTGGGACTAGAAGTATGGCAGAAGACTAATGAGATTTTCCTGAGTCAAGAAAAATATACAGTGGAGATATTGAAGAAGTTTGGTATGATAGATTGCAAATCCATGCATACACCGATGGTGATGGATTTGAAGAAAATGAATAATGTTTCTACTGATTCAGGCGAGATTGATCCACATTTGTACTGACAACTGATTGGATCATTGATGTATCTGGTTAACCCCAGACCTGACATATGTTATGTCGCGAATGTACTTAGTCAGTTCATGATTCAGCCAAGACAGACTCATTGGATAACAGCGAAACATGTTTTGAGATATCTACGAGGCACAGTTGGATATGGCCTAAGATATGCCTCCAGTGTAGACATGAGTTTGCAGGGATATGCACATGCAGATTGGGGAAGGAGAGCAGTGGACCGGAAGAGCACATCTAGTTGTTGTTTTACCTTGGGGTCTGCCATGGTTTCGTGGTGCAGCAGGAAACAAAGATTTGTGGCCTTGAGTACCACAGAAGCAGAGTATATAGCATTAAGTGTGGCAGTCTGCGAATCAGTGTGGCTTCGCAAGCTCCTGATAGATTTATTTGATGATGATATGGATCCTACCATTATTCATTGTGATAACTAGAGTTGTGTGAAGCTCTCTGAGAGTCATGTGTTTCGCGATAGATTGAAACACATTGAGATAAAATATCATTATATTAGAGACATGGTGCAGAGAAAAGCAGTACACGTGCAGTACCTTCCTACACATGAGTAGATTGCAGATATCTTCACCAACCCGCTTTCCAAGACGAAGTTTGAATACTTATGTGAGAGACTTGGCCTGCTAGAGAATGCCTCTGTAACTGAGAGGGAGTGTTGATTATTACAGCTTCGTGAGACATCCTCCAGGACACAGACTGAGTGAGTTGACCTGTGAGAGAGCCCATGTGTTGGGTGTTCCCATGAGATGGGTGTGTCGTTCCTCTCTGGACTAAGATGAGACGATGTGTGTCCCTATGTGGGGTGAGGATGCCCATGAGTTGGGTGTCTCATTCCTCTCTAGATTGAGATGAAACGATGTGTACCCCTGTGTGGGGTGAAGGTGCCCATGTGATGGGTGTGCGTCAAACTCTGAACTGAGTTGTTATGACGTGTGGTCTCCTACCTTGTGGACTCAGTTGAGTCAGGCTTGAGATGGTACTCTAGATGATTATCTTGTGGACTCAGTGAGATAGAGATTTGTTGAGTAGGACATCCTTGTGGCTGAGCACAGGTGGAAATGCCCCATAGTGGTTGAGCATTAGTGGATGTGTGAGATCCCTTTCTATGCTGTCTGAGAGTAAGATTTACCTATAACCCTAATTGTGATGTAAAGGGTACAGGTCGGCTCCACCATATGTAAAAGATAATTAATGTTTATTGTAATAATTAATTATTTTCAGAGTTATTAAGGTCAACCCTATTGTGCCAAGGGACACAACTTTTGGTCTGTTCAGTCTAATATAAATAAAGGGGATTTCCCCATTGAGGAAACAAACAAGTCACTTGTAATTTGGAAATTTCAGCAAGTACATTTCTAGGGCTGAAGTGCGCACCTCTCTTGGGTGCAAGTTTCAAGGTGGTAGAGCACCCTCTTGTGTGCATTAGGGTTTCATGGTTGGAGGATCTTCTCTTGAGAATATAGCAAAGGATTGTTGGGTTTTTCTCCCTTCTTGAGAAGGGTTTTCCCATGATATTTCTTGTGTTCTTGTGCATGGTATGTCTTCTTGTGATCTTGGTTATTGCAGCAATTGTGAATGGTGTGGTTGCATTTGTTTGTGGTTCACATAAATGCTAAAATTGAAATAAACCTCATGCTTGAGCCTAGCATAATGAAAATTCAACAATCCGATAGTCACGATATGTTCTATACAGATAGTGATCCGACGACTCATTTTCCTCGATCTTAACGACTACATTGATTCGTGGCTTAACACCGAATTGGTCCATGGTCTCTATTTAAAGAGCATGGAGGGTCAATTGTTGATGATCGATTGTGAGAAACTCTCTTGTAAAATATTTTTCTTTTGCATTAATATATTGTCTCGAGCGGCCACGTTGGCTGAGGTCGTCGACTATTTCTCTCTTCAAGGGTTTTAACCACGTAAAAACATCAATGTGATGATCTTTGATCTTGTTGTCTGAGTGATTAGTGAAGGTATTCGTCCTATGTGAAATACCATGTTTTGTCAAACACCTTTTAGAGGAACATCTCTTAAACAAGTGGAATGAGCATCAAAGTTGCTTAGTAGCTGCCTCATGAAAAGTTTGAAAAAAAATAGAACAAGATTAATTTACAAATGAATTACAACACAATAAACGTTTTTTACTTTAATAATAAAAACAATTATTTAAAAAAAAACGCATTTGCAAGAAAATGATGCATAGCTCAAGATCATAGTGATTTGAGACCTATACTAATTAAAATTATCTTGATCTAAAGCATATTCTTAATATTGTTATTGTTTGTGTAGGCTTAATAGTGACCAAATGCAATGAAAGTGACTATATATTGTCAAAATGAGAAACCACAAAGTTCTCAAGGAAAATTGTATTAAGTAGGCCACCCCCAAGGATCGTGACAACCTACCTCTAAATGGAAGCATGATTCCCTTAAGAGCATAAATTGTGACTCTTGTTTTCTAGACTATTATGAATGTACATGACAACTAGCTACACTTATTGTTTTTAATCACTGTCAATTTGTATGTTATAGTATTAAGCATGAATAAGAATTTTGTACATAATATAAGGAAATTTTAGTCTTAGGACTCTAGGACACTTACTAAGGTTGTGGACTATTCTTATCATTTTGTCTAAAATGTTTGTGTGCACACATTTTGATTATTTTAATAGTTGTCAAGAAAACCTCATTTCTCTTATTCACATTTGAGTTGTAAATTTATGAGAACATGTATATATACAATATGAGTTCACTAGAGTCAATAGGGTTTAGCTTAGATGGTTGGGAGGAATGATTGGTATCCTCCCCACCCATGTTCAATTCCCTACAAGTGACATGTTGAGCTCTTATTAAGTGTCCTTGGAGAATGGATGGAGCATAGATATTTGCATAATTGGAGCCTCAACGACATTAACATTTACATTTCTTCATATTAAGGAATTTCTTAAAGCCAAAATCAATTTTATAGTTGCATAAACTTAACATTTACATTTTTTCATATTTAAGGAATTTCTTAAAACCAAAATCATTTTTATAGTTGCATAAATTGTAGGTTTTTTTCAAATATTTTCATATTTATATATCGTATATTGATTTTTATATTTATTTAGAAATAAAAGACTTTTGACTTTAAAATTTTGAATTAGTGTATTCTTAAATAGAAAAAACTAACATTCACATTTTTATTATATTTTCATATTTAATCATTAATTAAATATTTTTCTTAATTTTATTTTATATTTTAACATTAATATTAGCGAATTGTTTGAATTAGTGTATTCTTAAATAGAAAAAACTAGATTCACATTTTTATTATATTTTCATATTTAATCATTAATTAAATACTTTTCTTAATTTTATTTTATATTTTAACATTAATATTAGCGAATTGAATGTTTGCCATAATTTTATTCTGACATTTAAACATGAATAATAGTTTTATTATATTCCCCGAATGGGGTGACACAATGATAAGACGGGCCATTAAAAACCAAGGGATAGGTGCCCCCCGAAGGCGATCCAGGCTCTTCTCGAGGTCGCAGGCAGGTCTCTCAACATTAATGTGGCATGTGCCACCTTCACGATCTTTCAGTAGACGAGCTTCGATGGCAACGTCCCTGCAACGGAGGGTAAGTTCATTAAACCAGGTGAAGCATTGGGCATCAATGGTCGCCATTATGGCTTGGATTGGTTTCATAGGGACTCGCTCCTCTCGTATTTCTCCTTGTTTGGCACTCGTTTGGTGGTCCATCGTCCTCTTCATCTATTCTTCCCCATCCCCCCGCTAGTTCTCTCCCCCTCATCCTCCCTAGTGCACTTGGCCTTCTCCATGCTATGTGATAATGCCCGTGAGGGAGGCAAGTTGAAACGTGCCAATGGTGTTTTTACAATCCCAGGGGCAGGCATTGATTCATTTCCTCTATTGTCCCTCCCTCCAACATTTTCTCTTCACGTCCATCACCCTTCACTATGGCCTATGGCGCTACTATCCCTCCCACCACTGCTCCCCGTCCAGACTCCATCCACCCAGGTTCACTCTGAAACAGTCCATGTCAAATTGGAAGCTTTGCAGCCAGTTGAGAACCCGCAGCATTTCATACAAGATGTTTTGACCTCAACTTTGGAGCAACCGAGTCCTTCTCTCCCTCGTCAGTCTGTGGACCATTCACCTCGATTCTATGTTGAGAGCACCAGTTCCTATTCCCAGAGGAATTTGGCTCCTGCAACAAAGTTTGTTGACGATCGATGGCAAAGCATTGTTGAGCTTCAAAGGGAGAATGCAGAGATCAAATTTCGATAGGAAATCATGGCAAAAACTTTGGATTGGCTTCTAGAATCCTATGTCGCTCCGTCGGACCAAGAATTAGATCACAAGAAACTGCTTCAAGCCATCATGACACCAGTAAGGCCTAGCTAACCAGAGCATGGCGATACTGAGATACCTCTGGTCTTTGAATGTGCAGGAATCCATGGCTATGTTGTTTTTTCAGGTTTTATCTCGAAGCTCTATTCTATGTCCTTATGTTATTTAGATTCAAACTTGGTTTTTGGAGATTAGCCAAAAAAACCTAATAGCAGTGTCTTTGAACAAGATTTTCCAAACTTTGAGGCATGGTATAGAGGTTGGTTTCCTCTCTTGGCTTTCTTTGTACCAACACCCTTTTGTTATGATGTAATTGTTGTTTTGCAAGGTAATATAAAAACTAGATTACAAAAAAAATTATTATATTTTCATATAAGTATTAATTATATATTTCTCTTAATTTTATTTTATATTTTAACATTAATATTAACAAATTAAATATTTGCCATAATTTTATTTTGGCATTTAAACATGAATATTATTAAATGGAGATATTCATTAGAAAGTGAAAAAAAAACTCCACTTTCTTGGAGTTTTTCCATGAATAAATACAAAACACAATAGTACAAATAAAATGCACATCTAAAATCAATATAGAAACTATAGTTTTGATGAAGTACACCATGCAAACGTGGCTTACCAAACATGATGAATTTTGGAAACATGGCTAACAAAACGTGATAGATTTTGGAAACGTGGCTAAAAAACGTGATAGATTTTGGAAACGTAGCTTTATATTTCTTGGAGTTTTTCATGAATAAATAGAAAACACAATAGTACAAATAAAATGCACATATAAAATCAATAGAAACTATAGTTGTGATGAAGTACACCATGCAAACGTGGCTTACCAAACATGACAGATTTTGGAAACGTGATAGATTTTGGAAACGTAGCTAACCATTTCTCACTATGTTGTTATTAAACAAATACATACCTTGGATTTAGAGGACTAATAGAAACAAAAAATTTAAACGATTTGACAAAGTTTAGAAGGTCAATGTGTTGGGATAGATGTACTTGGAGATTATTTATTTTCATTTAATAAACTGGCAGAAATAGTACCTATTTGCAACTATACGGCAAACTCTTAAAAAACATAATTTTTTTAAATTTTATTTTATTTTTAATTTTGGGCAGTCTGCAGAGATCATTCTAGGCTGCAAACAGAGACCATTTCAAAACATCAGCTAGCAGAGAGGAGCAGGCCAAGTTCTTGCCGAATTTTCTCAACTAAGAGGGATGTTTGCAGGCCGTACCAGCACCAACAAGCAGGCCGTACAGCAGACGGAATCTGTACAGGCCGTACCTGGGCCGTACAGACCAGGCCATACAAGGCCAGATCTTGTTGGGCCGTACAGCCAACAGCTGGGCGTTTTTCTGCTGTGGAATGTGAACTTATTTGCTGGAAATTTGTAAGAGTTTTTCAGTTTTACTCTGCTGCTGTAAAATTTCTCATGAATGCCCAATAAAGCCCCCTCTTAGCTGGTTTTCCCCACACTGGGGTTTTCAGGGTACATCTGGTGTCTTGTGTAAATTTTGTGCTTGGTTCTGTATGCTTCTGCTGTCATTTTTTATGGTTTATTACTCAGCTGTAGGTTAACTGCATAATTCTGAAATTTATATCAGCAAACTAAATTTCTGACTTTAATAATTATTGGCTTTAACCTTAGTGACTGAGTAATAGGAAATTTTAACATATCTTACCCTTGCTTACAAGCTGGAGTGAGGTGCTTGGTTACATGTAAAAATAAAAATTAAAAAAAAAAAAGGAAAAATATATACTTCAGTAAGGTTAGGTACTTATCATGTAAGAAGTTGGCCCTTCATTTGTCCTGCAAGGACTAGCAAATGGAGAACTCTGCTAAATTAAAACTCAATTCAAAAAGCATTGATAATACATTCAATGTCTAGTGGAATTCAAACGTAGAGCACATGAAACGAACAAATTCCATTCACAAGAAATGAATGTGCAGTGTCCTCAAACTTTTAGGTCTCTATAATCATTTATCAAATTATAACCCAGGACATTCAAATGAATCCTAGTACATGATAAATATAAGTAATTTCCACTAAACTGTGATTTTCTTGTCCTTGGAGAATAAAAAATCCAGTGAATCTAAAATTTAGAAGTCTCGAATAGAAAGAATAAGCATATCTACATACTGCTAGTATCCTCTGAAATATACACTTCTGCTTTGCAGATATATCAGAGAGAATCCCAGCATCCACGGAAAACCAGGTAAAAGAAAGAAATCTTGAAGCAAATCAAACATCCGGATTCTGAACTGAATCCCAGCTAATTGAATGAATACAGAGAAAACGGATTTACATCAGTTGTGGGATGTTATGAATTTCCATGCACAATCTTATAGTGCCTTAACAAGAATCCGACCAGTGAACAGCACGGCTTTCATTGCAGCCTTAAGTAAAAATGGATTTCTGTAAAATCTGTAGACAGAAGGAAAGTAAGGAAAATTTCATAAAACATGCTTGTGTAAAATAAGTTAAGAATTGCTTGGAAATCATTGCAGAACCTACCCAATGAGAGTAATTCCCCATGTCGCTGCAGTGTACATAAACTTGCTAGTGTCCCATAATTTCTTAATTGTATTTCTTCTATGCATGCTTTCCAAGACATTAGAAAGAACTGCACAAGTTAAACGTACTGGTAAATATAAAAAGAAATCATTTATTCAACAATACTTTGCACACAAATGAGTAGTTGACAAATAAAGCAGTAAAACAAAACTAAAAGGATTCTGGTACACACCTTTTTGCAGCTGTTCTGGAGTCATTTTCTGTGAAAGTACACAGACATTCGAATTAAAAAGTGCAAAAGCTTAGCTATAAATTAATAACAAAAAAAAAATTAACCCTTGTTAAAGATCTTAGAGAATGTGAAGAATGTAGACTGAATCACAACTTTCAAATACATCCAAGAACATTTCATCTACCATATGAGCAGCTTTATAAATTGATCAAACCTTTGCCTGTGAGTTGGATACAATAAAGCTTGCTACGAATGTGGCAATGCCATCCACTAAATCTTCTTCAGTAATGAGGATATATCCTTCATTGTCTAGTCCACACCTCTCTTCAACTTTTCTTGTAGCCATATCATCCGGAACCCAAACCCACAAGCTTGGGTCTTCAGGGTTAGTATTTGCCAATGTATCCACTAAGAATATCATCAATGTAAATAACATATGAGTTCAGCGTCTATATGATGTGATAGAATAAATTCTTCAAATAACACAAATAAAGGGTAAAGGCCCAAGGGCACATGCAGGAAACTCCTGACAGCATAAACAACATGCTTAAATTCTGAAGACAGTTAATTTTTACAGCCTAACAACAAGCATGAAAATAGGGAGCATATCACAAACCTTCAATCCCCATGTTTGCTGGATCTTTAGATGTGGCACTTCCATTATCATGAGAAGTCTGTAATTTTGCTAAAAAATTTGGAGAGTCTACAGTGTTCCTTAGCTGCTCATATAGCTGCAAGAAAACAAAATTTAGAGACCACAATTCATGTCATCACCCCTAAAATAGAATAAAGATGAGAGAAGCAACTAAACGAACAGATTCCTCATCAGGTCACCTTATTAGAAAACAAATCTAGTATTGTAAGCTCATAACATATTATCAACTAACATAAAGCATGGGTTTATTATTGACATATTCTTTAAATATAGGTATGCTTTGCTCAGGCTCACATGCTCACTCTAATTACCATAATAAGAAGTTGAAACAGAGGGATGCACAAATCGGTGGAAATGCTTTCAAATGAATTTTAAGCCAAAATTACCCCCAGCACAATCGCTGCCAATTTTTTGTGCAAAGTGTGACTAAAGTTGATCAACTGGAACATTTTCTATCCATTGAGATTCTGTGTCCACAAAAATGGCTATGCAAACAGTTGAAAAGTAGTACTTATGCAATGTGAAAATTTCTATTTTTTTTGTTATAGATCATGGATATTAAAAGTATACTACAGACTAGCTACCAAAAAATTGTCTTTCTGGTTAAAACGAAAGTTGGCTCGATAGATTGTAAACCAGGACTTCTGCATGGATAACAAACCTTTTTGAGGAGACACCTTTATTCTAGAATATCATGAGCAAGGAGATATCTATTGTGTCAAAATCACCAAGATCTTGCACCTGGGCTTGACTGCTTTAGGAGAAGAACACCACACAGAAATAGAACCTAGGTCAATCGTACAGCACAAGCTCCACCTCAACCCAGTGGACTAGGATTGTTAGAAACATCTTCATTGCCAATGCCAGCCAAAACATCCTAGTAATCTCTTAAATTTAAGCACAATAACTATCGTATGATGATTAATTCCTTGAAGAAAATGAGATAGCTGTTTTAGAAACTCTTTTACCAGCAGTCCTAGCAACCTCTGCACACAAATGTACAATTTAATTAACATAGCATATTGCTGGTGTGTTGAACTATATTGAAATAGACTTCAATGGTAATTGATTGGACAGGTGTTCCATCCACTAGCAGGTGTGCTCCTCAAATGGTCAAGTTGGGTTCAAGACCTGGGTATTTTTGACGAAAATGATGGCCTTTTCCTCTCAGCATTCTGACCCTAGGTTGCCCACTCGAGGGGGATTGATAGCAAAGGAAAATGCTACTTATTGTTTTGTCAATTTAATAGTGCTAACAGAACTCCTGACATAAATCATTAAAAAAGATTACTGAATTCCAATTATTATTTGACAACTGCTAGGCAGCTTTAACCCTGATACTATCCCCAGCTTTAACCCTGATACTATCCCCTATATTTATTACAAAATCATTATGTGAATTTTACAGTAAGCTGTACTTTGAATTTCTCCATTTTATATGCAACCAAACCAGCAGACTTAAACATTTTAATTCTCAAGTATACAGAGATTAGACAATTCATGACTGCAATTCCAATGCTTCAATCATTGGTGTATTAACATCTGCTGCTAACTGTGCCTCTATGCGGATGCCACTTTATTTTTTTAATTTGAAAAATACATCTTATATTTATATTAAAAGTATTTACAAACAGCAATGCGAAAAGTGGAAGGTTATATAAAATGGACCTCATAACCTCTTCCGGAGAGCTACTTAAACAGATAAAATCAGAATAAGATAAGAGATCAAGAACTTGGGCATCTTTGATCAACAGAGCACCCTTAGCCAGGAGCTGATGGCATACCTCATCCTGCCGCAAAGAACAGAAAGCAGACAGTGAGCTAGTCTCATTCTCAAAAAAATAATTACACGGTTACACCTGCTCTTCCAAAGAATGAATAATGCAAAAAACCGCAAGCACTGCCATATCCCAGAGAGAGCAGACCAAACAAGAAAACGGCAGTCCCCAAACAATGCAGACCACCAGTGCAACCTGCCCTGAAATTGGGCATAGGCCATAAGAAAGCCCACTCTTAAACAACCGAACCTTGGATGGGATCCCTTGATAGGTCACTAACCAAGCAAAAACCATCAGCTTATAAGAAAATTTAAAAGACCAGACACTATGAAGCCATCGAACCCATCTATCCTCTGAATCAATGGATACCCACCTCACATTAAGGACCGGTGATAACGAGTGTCTCTGATGAAGCACCAAATACGAACAACTGGAATCATACTGGAAAAGTGGGCAACCAATCCCTCCAAAATAGTCCAGGAATCCCAATATTCATTTTAAATAACGTAGACTCCAGAATAAGACCCCTCAACTCAATAATCGAAGGACGATCAGGGGCAATGAGGCCATACACCTGAGCAAGAACACACCAATCCTTCCAAGAACAATAGGAAGAATCCCACATATCACCCAAGAAGAAAATGCCCTTCTTGCTCAATCTGAGAACCTGAAAACAAGGCATCTCCACAACACAAGAACCTTGAACTCTCCAGCTCCAAATAGAATGACAGGCTAGATCCCAACTTGTACTACTGTCCTCCCAATACCAACGGACCAAACCTGCAACAGCGTTCCAAGCTGACCAAATACTCAGGAAGATGAGTGAGCCCGAAACCTGAAACAACCATAGAGAAGAGATAGTATCACTCAAGTCGAAAGCCCCTCAAACTCGACCTGTATGCTAAGCAGTCATCACTCGATGCTGAAACAAAATCTGCCAAGGGGCTAAAACCTCTAAACATCTCACCACCCACTTGGTCACAAGAATACTACCTTGAATCACAACATCAATCAAACCAAGGCCCCCTTTGTCTTTAGGCATAGTACATGTTGTCCCCTAGGTCGTTCCTGCTCTCACAGAAGCAAATGTCAAGGCATAATGTGCAAGAGCATCTTCCTGCACCACTCTAGGCCTTCAAGCCAGTTCTCGGGCCAGAGGGGGGTATCCTCAACTCTCCCGAAGATATTTATCTATGAAGCTGAGACTGGTTTTATTGCAAGAGGTAGGGTGGTGCATGATGTTTGCCTCTGCAATTTTCAAATAGATAGTGCATATGTTGTTTGTGGTGAAAGCGAAATTACTGAAACTGCTAGACCTAAGATTCATTAACCCAATGCAAAAGGGCACCTTAATCATGTTTCCATTCTCAGAAGACAAAAATAAAGAACATGAACATGCATCACAAGAGGAGGCCAAATACTACTTTCTCATTAAACACATTCATGAGACAGAAAATTAAACAGACATGCAAACATAGATCCATCATTCATTCAACACATTATAAGACAAAAAATGGAAGAACATCAGCTTAACTTCCTTGAATATTATTAACTCATCAGTGGCAATGTGCCTTGGTCCTGATTACAAAATAAATTTAACAATTATTTTGAATACAAAGAAGGCACCAGTTGGGAACTATAAAATCTCAATCCTAGGCCTGTATTGATTTCCTTCCCAAAATATGGAGCTTACAATAATACTTGCAGAGAGGAAAAAATAAGAGCAGAGAATGAGACTGGCCTCAATGTGATTGATCCTCCCAACATGGAGTCAACAAAAATTATTACAATGAAGGGAACTTTACTCTATTAAAAATGCAGCACCCTGTCGAAATGAAAATCCCAGATTTTCATCCCAATAGGCAGCTCGATTTTTTATAGAGTAAAGTTCCCTTCATTATAATAACCCTGACCTCTTTTCATATCATTGGGCTACTGGATTTAGTGAATCCATCAATCTCAATCGCACTTTTTGGCAAGTTGGGCACGTGAGAATGGCCTATGCAAACCCTCGATCAAGGTTTTACTTAATCGAGGCTTTAAGCCCTCAATCAAGATTTCAAACCTTGATCGAGGACTTGAAACCTCAATCGAGAGTTTTAAACCTAAAATGAACTATTTATGTCAAAAATACCTCGATCGAGGATTTTAAAATACCTCGATCAAGGGCTTTAAATCAAAGTATTTTAAAACACTCAATCAAGGCTTGAAAGTCGAGACTCCTTCCCCATTTTTGCAAGTTTTCATGGAGCTACAACTTCCAAGAGGTGAAATCCCTTCATCTCTTCCATGGAAGGTGGCAGACCTGGTGCTTGTAGATTTGTCATTGAATCCTCTATCCAATGACATAATTTTCTTGTTTTTGATTTCATACTATATTTTTAATTTATTTTTTTCTAAAACTTATACAAAAAAATTTCTCTTGGGTAGTGAAGGCCCCAAAAGAAAAATATGTGTGCACTCCACAAATATTTCCTCTTCAAAAGGGTATTTATGGTTTTTCATTGAACACTGAATTGGATGTTGGGAACAAAAATCACTTGTCAATTTTTCCAGAAACTTGCAAGGACAAGCATTTAATTAAACACAAATTTGACACATTAAATGGCATTAATATTTTTTGAAAGAATATCATTATAAAGATAGCACAATTCCCTAAAATTGATTTTTTGCTAAATGTCAAAATTCACAAGGAGTATATGAGTTTTGAGGGCCTCGATTTATAAAATATGTAAAATGTCAAAATTTCATTGCCACACTTCACTAAAAAGTGGGACCCATATTCATGGATTCACCCATTTTGGAGCGTCAAATTCCCTTCATTGCAATACTTTTTGTTGACTCCATCTTGGGAGGATCAATCACATTGAGTTGAGTCCAATCTCATTCTCTCCTCTCATTCCTTCTTCTCTATAAACATTGTTGTAAGCTCTAGATTTTGGGGAAGAAATCAAAAGAGGCACAAGACTGAGATCTTATAGTGCCAAACTAGTGCCTTCATTGTATTCAAAAGAACTAATTTTCATACCATCAGG
>ML786882.1:339147-352170 GCA_009831015.1 Picea engelmannii | reverse complement strand
TGTGTCTATTGTGGATGTGTATTTCTCAGTGATCTTGTTCATATTATGCTCTTATCTTATGAAATGCAAAGAACTATAATATCAGCATAAAACATTAACACATCCAAGACAAGAAAGATAAAGTACAAATGAAGATGAACAAGAAAGAGAGAGACTAGCACTGGTCTAGTCACATCTCTAATAGAAGATGACTAGGACACAATGATTTAGATCAACATCTCCAATGACTTCTTTACAATAGTAAACCCTAGTATCTCACAAGGATCCTCCAACAAAGGCATCCTCTCTCCTCTTCATAATAACTCCTAGGCCCTCCTCATGAAACCTAGCACCTTACTCGAACAAGACAAGTACAAAGAAAGAGTACAATGATGATGATGAAAGGACTCACTCCTTCCTCAATATATATGAGGTAAGGGAGGCCAACAATACATATGTAGACCTAAACCCTTACAAGCAACCTACAAAGCCACACGTAGGCTCACACATGTGAAGCACTACACTCCAAATGTACACATGTCAAGCTCCAAGGTGATGTCATACACAAGCAAGGCTCCAATGCAAGGGTGCTCAACGAGATGTGTCCACAATTCCTACCCTAAAATTCCATGGATTCCAACAATCCTACTAAGCCATGTGCTCCATTGGGTCCACTCCCCCACATGAACATTATCGCAACCTAGATGTCCCCAAGTCAACTCCATGCCTCCATGCAAGCATCCAAGCTACCCCATGATATCTAGGGCTCAACACCCTCCTCTGAAATGCCAAACGCTCATCCTCTAATGTCGGGCATTCTCCTAGCAAGCAACCAATCTACATGTGACCAGCAAAAAATGTTACCATGCTATCTAAAGATCTCGAACACTCCAAGGAAGAATGTCATGGAAGCATTCAACTGAGGTCAAACAACCACCAAGTAAACCACCTCCAATGTGAAAATCCATCACAGATCATCCAAGGGCTAATCATACACCATGTACCCTCTCATGAAGCACCCCAAACATGGTGTGAACACTATCAAAGTAACCCCAAAAGCCAACATGTGGGGTGTGAATCCCTAGTTGATCCAATGAGTGGAGATTAAAGCTTGTTCAATGGAGTTGTCGTAATGGAGATTCCTAATGTGCAAGAGAGTCACCTATTGGAGTGCGCCTCCAACTTTGCACCGTGGAAATGTAAACTACAGAACCTCCTAGAAGCAGCAAACCTTTTGTACCTTGTGGAGGAGGTCAAACCCTCCTACAGATCACAAATATCTCGTAGAGTACAACACGAATGCAGTGAACACGAAGCGTGTCCTGCTAAATTCAGTGAAAGATCATTTAATCCCTCATATCACCAAGAAGAACACTACCAAGGAGATGTATGATGCCTTGGGAACCCTTCAACAAAGTGTGAACGTATCTAGGAACAAGCTCACCACAACCCGCATGTGCAAGACAGATACAATAGCTAGCTAATGAAGCATGAAGCTAGCAAAGCTAAGAGACTAGCTTTGTGCAGTTGGTGATGAAGTCAAAGATGATGAGCTAGTTCGGATTGCTCTAAATGGCTTCAGTTTATCTTAGCAGAACTTTGTCCAATTTATATGTGGTTGAGAGAAGTTACTTGACTTCGAGCAATTGTGGGATGCTTTCATTGGAGATGAGATGAGACTAGATCAAGTCTCAACCAACTACAAGGATGAGGATGTTGTACTAGACCTAACCCTCATCGAGAAGGTGAGAAGAGGAGGTAGGAAAGGACCCGGAGGGGTCAAAAAGGCAAGGGGAAGAATTGAAATCTTCATGTCTGGGGAAAAAAGACTTGAGTCATATCAAGTACTTCAAGTGTGATAAGCATGGTCACTAAGCCTCTTAGTGTCTTGAGAGGAAGAAGGGAAAGGGTTAGCAGCAACAACAACAAGTGTTTGCAAGGACTGTGAATGCTTCCAATGTGGATGATTTGACTGCCAATCTAGATACGAACTTTGCCATGGTGTCCAATTTTTCCACAAACACAATTTAACAGGTTGGATGGTATGTGGACAATGGAGCTTTGAGACATACGACTTGTGACAAAAAGATCTTCAACAGGTTTCAAGAGCAAGAGGGAGGGCTCCCTATATTTCCAAGTGCCTTCAAGTGATGTTCTTAAGTTAGATTCCATTGTCGATTTGCCAAGCATTGTTGGAGTTGGTTTGAGGATCATCATTTGATGTTGCTTCAGAATAGCGTGCATTGGCGGGCTGCCTAGTTTGGGGATGGCGATGCTCTTGTTCGATATGCTTTTTTCAATCTTTGGCATTGCTTACGGATCACAATGTTATTTCTGTTGTGGAATTTCAAGTGTAAATTTGTTTTCCAATAAGAGGTTAGCTCCTTGTTTGCTTTCAAATCTTTGTGGAAGATGAGGTTCATAATCGACTTTTGGCAAAAGGAGCTTTGTTGATCAAAGATGCCAGTGTTCGGATCACTCAAAGTACTTTGCTTTTATTTATGCTTTAGTAGCTCTTAGGAAGAGGTAGGTTAGAAAAAAAAACTAGGGCTGTCACCATGTACTAAAGAATTTCAACACAATCCCAATGTCTACACTAAAAATGTTAATAGTGACCTCCTCATCCTTTTTCTCTATGTTGATGGCCTACTTATCATTGGGAGTGATCACCACTAGATCAACCATGTGAAATCTAATCTTATGACCTAGTTTGAGATGTCTAACTAAGGCCCTCCTCATTACTTCCTTGGTCTTCAAATCTAATGATCCAAAAAGGGGATCTCTGTTTGCTGATCTAAGTATGCTCTTAATCTACTTCACAAGTTTCACATGGAAAATTGTAAGTCTACCCGCTCTCCTTTTCAATCAGGTGTCAAACTTACTACCAAGTGTTTGACTCCCAAGGTTGATCCTACTTTGTATAGAAGGTTGGTAGGAAGTCTTTTGTACTTGACCCATACTTGACCATACATCTCCTTTATTGTTGGTTTAGTCTCTCACTTCATGCGAGATCCTCATGAGAGTGAATGGAAGGCAGCAAAGCGTATCCTTCGCTACATTTGGGGTACTTATCAGTTTGGCATCGAGTATACTAAAGGGGGTTCCTCTTCCTTACCGGGTTTTACAAATTCAGATTGGGCAGGTAATTTTGATGATCAGAAGTTTACTTCCGGTTACACTTTTAATCTTAGTTCAGCTGAGAAGTTTTTTGGATTCATCAATTGCTCACAAAGTTTGGTTTTGCCAGGATCCACCTACAACTCTTTAGTACGACAAACAAAGTGTCATCAACATTGCATGCAATCTAGTTGAGCATCAATGCAGCAAACATATTGAGGTCCCTGTGCACTAGATACGACAGCTCATTCATGATCAAGGTCTTGACTTGCAATTTTGTCATTCAAATGATCAGATCGCAAATATTTTCACCAGGCCACTCACTAAAGCCAGGCCACTCACTAAAGCCAAGTTCCTTCATCTCTGATCCTTGATAGGGGTGAAGGAAGTTAACTTTACGGGGCGATGGCATGTAATTCCTCCTTTTCCCTCAACTCTAAGTCAATCTTACAGRGGGGATGTTGGTACATAAGTATTTGTCCATATATAATAATAAATAATGCATAATAAGTAGCTTTGTATTATCAAATATTAAGCACTGGAGTTATCAASATAAGACTGACTTTAGTTAACTTATCTTAATCTTAACATGCATTGATGAATCCCAAGTTGCAGTAAGCTTAACTTGGAGCATCTGTCTATTTTTGGTATAGCTAGTTGAGTTGTGACTTAGTGAACTGCAAATAAGTGAGTAATCAACACGCAAGCATCTGCTCTACAAAAAGAACCCGAGTCCTCATTGTAAATAGTTGATTGAGTTGAGAAATAATTGAGCTTTGCCTTCGCTCCGTGGATGTTTCGCTTACAAGGGTTTTACCATGTAATATATTGTGTCTTTTGTGAGTTTGTTGTGTGGTTATGATCCTATGACCATGTGCAATTTCAAACATATTTTAGTTCTGTTTTTTTTAAATTGAAATTTAGCATTATACCAACACCCTGATATTCAAAAATGGCATCCATGTCTTTGTTCTGTCCCCGCACTCACAAACCTTGGGAAGTTAGGTAATGATTCAATCAATTGCCCTTAATCAAAGGCTGAATTAGCTCTATTAGCTATTATCCCCATACCCCCACTGGAAAAAAAAAAATAAGCGAAGAAAGAAAGAAAAGAAAGAAAAATCTTAACACAATGTTCACTGTGGGGGGGAGTTTATAACTTTATATTGCCGGTCGGCAAGTTTTTACTGTGCCCTGATAAGGTTACAAAGAAGTGTCCATCAAGTACAAAACAGTTAGACAATTATGCTATTCAAAAGATAGTTGTGTATGATCTAAAAAAATTAGAATGTATCGTCTTCATTCCCAGTCCTATCATTAGCCTACTAAAAGTCAATATTTAAGAAGAGCACCCTTTGATAATCAGTCTCTCTTGCTCCTTCCATACTTTCCTAGATGAAGACAGAGGGGTAAATTTTGCCCATTTAAGATACAAGATGATTTTTTATATTCCTCAACTGAAAGGAAAAATGCCGTCATCTGAGAGAAATCCATCCCCATTGAAAAACAGTCCACCGCTGAATGAAAAGCGATTTCCATATATTGGTGAAAATGCATTAAAAATAAAATAAAGAAAAGAGAGGGCATGGTGGGGGGTAATTTAAAGAATATTTAGGGCAGAAATTTACAATGTTTTGAATAAGTAGCGAGCAATAAACTGGGGGCGGGGATAATTTAAAGACTATTTAGGGCAGAAATTTACATTGTACAAGTGGATAGCAATAAACACCGTGGGGGGGGGTGATTCAAAGACCATTTAGGGCAGAAAATTACAATGTTTGTACAAGTGGCTAACAATAAACGTATTCATGAATTGACCCGGAAATTCGCTCCGATCTGCAGTAGCAACCTGCTTTAATTTTGGTGATTAAAAATCAAAGAGCTGCTTCGAAAGCAATCACATAATTGACATAAATTTTGCGAGGGTTTGTTCGAATACTTTCTCCAAATATGAACCAAATTATAGATCGTTTCCCATGAACGGAGAGACAAAATACACAGTTTCAGCCAGTAATTTCAAACAGAAAACAAAAAACTTACATCTGAAGGGCAATTCTCCAACTCGGAATACTGGCATCCACCTGCAAGGGCGTCCCCGCAGCTGCTTTGAGAAGAGTTATGCAATTGCTTGAAATCCTGGACACTTTTACAAAATTCCTCCAATTCGGCCTTCAGCCTCTCGTTTTCCGATCTCTGAAGGGCCAGTTCTTCCTCTAGTTTCAAGCATCGTTCATGTATTGTAACAGATTCCTTGCGTTCATGGTGACGTTCAAAGGCATTCCATGCTAAATCCGCAACCTCGGCGACCCTGCCGATCACTTCCAGGTCTGGAACATGACCACTTATAACCATTTTTTTCTTTCACAAAGCAATGTTTTCCCTCTGGATAAAATCCTCCCCTGGCTTTGTAGCTTGCAGAGATTTGAAAGCTACGTAATCTTAGGGATTTTTTTATATAGTGGCGTGGAGAGGAAAGTAAAGAGTCCATAAGAATTTATGTTTCGTGTCAGTTTGTTTTTATATTTTATTCCAATTATTCGAAAATTTGGAGTGGGGCTTCTATGCGCGGACGCTTATGTTGCTTATGTTACTATGTGAATGATGGTGATTTTGGAATTTGATTTTTTAATTTTGAAATGTTTTTTTTTAATAAAACCAGAACTGAAATTGTATTATATATATATATAAAGTTTTGTTGCGTCCAGGTTAGCAGCATTTATATCTATTTTTTTCAACTTCCACAAAACAATACATAGTTTTGACGAAAAGAGATCTACGAGGCAATAGTGCAAGTATTATTGCTATTTGCTTGTCTAATAAATTGACACAAAATGCATATGATTCTAAAAAAATATTCATATTAGGTTACATTTGCACATTGCTATGATCTTTTTACTCCTTATTAGAGTGTTGGATGCCTGCATTATTAATTTTCATTGGAATTTTATTTTGAAAGTCTGTTTTAGTCTCAACTCTCTCTCATGGTTAGAGCTTTGAGTTCTTTAATTGTTTGACTTTAAGAAGAGGTTATTCATCCATTGACATACTAACAAAGCACACAACCTCTCACATTCTGCTTCCCATGAATCTATTTGATACCTTTGAGTGAGAAAAGGTTCAAAAAGCTAGCACTCTGGGTTGTGATGGATTGTTCCAACTCTGCCACCTTGGAGGAAACGACCAAAATAGTGTTATTGTTTGCTTGGGTTATTTCCTCGTGTTTATGCAGAACTCGCTTGAACTCTCTGAGGTCTTCACTTGCCATATCTTTCTAATTCACACTCAATGTGTGCTATGTTATCCCTAAGAGAAAGGACCCTGACACTCTAAACCCCAAGTCGTGAGACCGATTGAAGATAAACCCCCCAATTTCTCTGCTTCGAGGGGTTGGAATTGCCACCTCACTCAAGAACATACCAATAGAAAAGAGAACCAAGAATCAAATGAAATATTTCAACACATTACCAATAGGCAGTCAAGAAGGAAACCACGGCTTGTCTGCTTCCACCATCCACAACTGCACCTCAACAATTGAGTCCAGAGCTCGTCAATTCTCTAAGCTTGGGCACCTTCCTTGATCCTCTTGTATAGAGCCCACCCCCTCACAAGCCACCCCTCTAAAGCTTAGCTTTGATGGGTCTTCCTCATAGATTATCCCATATTGGTTAACCTTTCTCATGCTTGTGTCTTGATAACCTACAAGTGAGTCCTGTCGAAGTAGATGAGCACAATGGCTCGCTCACTCTTTTTGTCTTACGGCCATCTACTTGACTGATGTGGCCTCATGGAATGCCACTAGGGGTTGACGTTCATTAATGGCCATTAAATGTTGGAATTGATAATCAACGCCACTCGTTGATATTAAAAATTAGGGGATTGTGGCTTGATAATAATCCCCATTTTCCATAGTGATCTCGAGTTTAAGCGATGTGACAAAATTTTCCCACACATCCACTTCACTGTCCAGTACCCTTCTAATGTGAAAGAGTTCAACCTTATCAAACTGAGACAAGACCTATTTGATTCCACAACGATGTCTTGGAGTTTGATCCCTCCAGTGCTAGATTGGGTCATCATTGCCTTCATGACTAGCATTGAGTCCCCAAAGACGAATAAATTCTTGATTCCATTTTTCCTCGCCATAATGAGCCCACACCACAATGAGTAAGTTTTAGCAAGATTGTTTGACACTTTCCCTAGCCCCAAAACATAGTGTGCAATCTTGTTCCCCCTGCAATCATGAAGACTCCCCCCCTGCACTTGTCACCCCTTTTTAATTTTCAAATGTTATTAACAGCGACCAAACCATATTACGAATTTCCCCTAAAACAATGTTGAGGAAGATTGTACAATTAAGACAACATATTATAGGAACATTGTGCTATTAAGATAAGTTGAATGGACCTAGTGGTTAAGAATGTGTGTTTCCTCCTAAGAAATGAGATAGGATATTTACACCTCCATAGACTTTAATAGTCAAATTACTACGCTAAAATAATCCTTTGTTTTAAAAAAAAGTCTCATTGTCATGTCTACGTATCTATTAAAGTTCAATTTCTTGAAAACACAAATAAGTAAAGTTATATGCACATCTTGAGTTACATTTAGTATAGTGGTGAAGATGGTAGTATATGAGGGTGTCTATTAATTTTTTTAAGTGATTAAGACAAGTGTAAGTTTTATGTGACTTTTGGTATAATAATGTAATGAAGATGGTTGCCTATTATATATAAGTTGTTTTTTTAAAATAAAAATAAGTGATTTAAGGATAAATTTTATATGTTTATGTTTAATGATGGTATGTTAAGTTATTGAATAAATTTTATATGTTTATGTTTAATGATGGTATGTTAAGTTATTGAAGGTTTAATTTTTTTTAAAACATGAATAAGTAATTAAAGTGACAGACAAATTTTATATGTTTAGTATAGTGGTTAGGACGGTGGCATGTTCAATTTCCTTGAAGACATGAATAAGCGTTTGAAACTAGGCGTAAAGTTTTTCCCGTTATGATATAACACCATTTATTAAGACATCTTACCTAAATGGGGGTGTTTGTATTAATAATTCACCCCTTAGGAGCAACTTTGTTTATGCAAATCACTTGTGATGCTCAAATTTCATATAATAGTGCCCCTTTCCACATCACCGTAGTTAAATGAAAATCCTTGTGTTAATTGTTTGTTACTTAAAAAACCATTTTATTTATGTAAGTGGTTGAATAGTACCCCTTCTCACACCACCTTAATTGTTTGTTATTTAAAAAACCATTTTATTTGTAGTAGTGGTAGAATAATACCCCTTCTCACACTACCTTGATTAATTAAAATGTTTGTGTTAATAATTAACTAAACACAAGAAGGGATAGTAATTTACCCTAATGAAATTATTTTGTTAGTAATTTTACTTGAAGAACACATTTTTTATTTTGTTAATAATTTTCCTTAAAAAACACTTTTCTTTTGCAAATGGATTTTCATTTCAAAAATATAAAAGTAAATAATTATATAAAATAAAATAATTGATTTAATCATTAGTTACACACAAATTACATTTATCATCTATTACCTAATTTACTACGTGAGACAATGGTTATATGTCTTGTTATCATGCTAGATCTACCACCCAGTTAGTTCCCTTCAAAGAGTAAGAAGGAACGCATAGCCTCACTGGAAAGATAGGCATAACATGTACTTTTCATAGCAATATGTCAACACTAGAGATAGTCCCTTACATGTGAACGAATATCTATCACTTTCCATTTTTTAACTTTTCATGCATAAATGGAAACATCCATTGAATCCTCACATCATTGGGTAAGATGAGACCTAAGAACTAGGAATTCAAAGTATACATTTAAATCATCACCTTAGAAGTAGCTCAAAATAGTGAGATATTTCGAGTTTGATCATTCTTTATGATCCCTTCCTCTACCCTTTAGCTTAGGTTTGGATTAGCAATTGAGAATTTATTATAGCAAAGTTTTCAACCTCTTAAGTTCAAAAGAATATAAGTTTGAATGACCATATTTCGGTTATCGAGATCTAAAGCATTTATGATGATTTGAAGTTGTTTTCATACAAAGTGGATTTATCAATTATTATCAACATAAGGTATTTGGCATAGATAACAACATAGGAAATATTAAGCAAAGAACATGTCGTTGTGTTGGTTTTAATACAGTGGAAGTAGAAGATTAGCAATAATTACGATAAGGTCATGGTCAAGCCAGCACATCAAATTGGTGTATGAGACCCCTTTGTTTGTGGGACAATGGACTCTCCTCCGCCCAGCGATTTGACTGGTAAAGTCTACGAAGGTATACATACCCTACCCCCCTCTGGATTTGAACCTGTAACCTTTTAAGAAGAAACACATGTTCTTAACCATTAGATGGGACTATGGCTAGTTGCTACTAGAAAGTACATGACCCCACTAAAGGTAGTCTCATCTATCATTGCAAGGGACACTAGCTTTCTTGTAGATACTATCTAGACTGAAACCACATTTTGGTCTCGAAGTATAATGTAAAGTTCTTATGATTAGCTAAGAGCTTGTCTTCCTCTAACATAAAGAAATAGGTTAACGACCCAAGACCTATAAACATATAGCAAGAGTGGAAGTTTGCCCCCTTACATACCACCAACAAATTATTTTAAGTAAACAAATTTTATTTACACACGATAATATTGCTACACATCAAGATCTTGGATCTTGACAAATTGAATTTTACAAGTATGAGAAAAAAGAATATTCAATCATTTACACCATAAAACTCTGTCTCGTGTGAGGTTAAACACCAAATTTTTGCCTTTAGATAAATAGAAATATTATACACTAAGATATAATTGGCATTTATAAAAACCATTTTAAATAAATAAACAATATACATAATAAAGAAATTTTTAACATTTATAAATAACAATTTATTCACGATTTGAAATTGAAACAAGGGTAAAAATATTTAAAATTTGGAATGACTATATATATTTAGAAGGTAATATTTCACGATATATTTACACTACTTTCCGCTTAAGCTAATGTAGTCCAATGTACAACTCTAGGGTTGGGTTCAAGTTTGGCTAATGTGGGTCATGACGTGTTGGCCATGTTGCCGCACAACCGTGACTTCGATGAAAAATGGAAGCGTATTCTACAGGTGGACCTTTAAATTGAAAACGTCAACATTCCACGTGTAACGTTTTAAGATAGAAAGCAAACAATTCCATATCTATTTTAAATTCAAGCAATTTAAAATGTTGATAAAACCATATTGGTTAGTTAAAAATTTTGAAATTACTATCTTTTATCCCTTTTTAAGAATTAAAATTATTTTATTTTAATAACATTCTACTATAATATTAATTTAGATTCATTTTAACTTTGAGAAGAAGAATCATCAAATTATTATTTAAAAGATTAAGGTTTAAATAATCCAGGTTGATATATTTTATGGTTTTTTCAATTTTAAAATATGGATTTTATTTTTTATTTCATTTTAATTTATTAGAGTTATATTACATCTTATATAAAGTGAATTGCATGTGACACTTGGTTATAATGGTGTAGTTAGTTAAGGATTCAAGGTGCTATGTTATAGATATTTAAGTTTTCAACGTAATCATAAGGTTAGCTTAATTGGTTGTCGCCAATGTTATTGGGCATTTCCCTAGTTCTGTGTTGGTAAGTGCTCGATTCAAATTCCCTTGGGTGATGCGCACTAATTCTACATTGATAAGTGTACTAAGGACGTTATCCAGTAATGTGGGGAAGCATCTCTTTGGTTTCCCCACAAGGTTTTCTTTTATATATTTCCATGTAACCATGCATGAGAAACCCCCATAGACTAAGTTCACCATCGTTGATGGGTGGTAGCTAGGGTAAATCAGTAACGTACAATATAGTACACTTGACTTAACAAGGACATCAAGTATTAACATATCACAGATAGTTAACCCAAGGACTTGACCTCGAGACCTCTTGTTTGTAATTCATAGTAGTGAACCACTCAACTCACCCACTAGGTTATATATATATATATATAAGCCTTGAGGGTTAGCTCAATCGGTTGAACCATCCACCCCAAGGCAAGTTGTTAACAAGGGCCTAGATCACAAGTTTAAATTTAGTCGAGTCTCGTAGGGTTACTAGCCAGTATTATGGCTAATGATTGAGTTACCCTCCATTTAGATATTACATGGAAAAGGGAGGTGTCCTGCGAGGCTTTTCTTTGAAAAAAACCCTCACAAGATCCCCACCTCTTCCCCCACCACACACACAAAGAAAAAAAATCATAACTTTATATTCAAGTAAAGAATTGATCCGAATTTTAGGGGGTATATGGTCTAAATTCGGATGCAAAAGTCATAAAGCTATAAAGCTAATAGATTGTCCATGTGGATCAAGGAGATGTCTATCTCCTCATTAATTAATTGGGCTAATATGTTGCTCATATGGGTCAAAGAGAGTCCCACCTCTCCATTATTGTATTGGGTTTTATTTTCCACTGCATAGTTAGTTGAGTAGTTAGATCTATTATTATAATAATAGAGACTCATTTAATGAGCTCTTTCCATTATTGTATCGGGTTTTATTTTCCACTACTTAGTTAGTTGGGTAGTTAGATCTATTATACTAATAATAGAGACTCATTTAATGAGGTTTTTTTTACTTTGTCCAATGGACCATTTTGTAATGCTATATAAAGGCCTATCAAGCCTTCTCATAATATCAAGTTACTCATTTTGGCTTCTCTCATATTTTCTATTGTTCATTGTGAGATTAATTAGTTCTGAGTGATTTACTAGTAATTAGTTTTAGAGGTGAGGCTCATCTTTGAGCCTCACCTTCCAAGTACTTCATTTACATGGTTTTTTTTTGTTCATGCTTCTTTTCATGCAAGATTGACACGTCTAAGCTCTGGATGGCTTGAATACCGAGAGAGGAGGAGCTTAGACGTGTCAATCTTGCATGAAAAGAAGCATGAACAAAAAAAAAACATGTAAATGAAGTACATGGGAGAAGAGGCTCAAAGAGGAGTCTCACCTCTAAAAATAATTACCAGTAAATCACTCAGAGCTAATTAATCTCACAATGAACAATAAAAAATATGAGAGAAGCCAAAATGAGTAACTTGATATTATGAGAAGGTTTGTTAGGCCTTTATATAACATTACAAAATGGTCCATTGGACAAAGTCAAAAAGAGCTCATTAAATGAGTCTCTATTATTAGTATAATAGATCTAACTACCCAACTAAGTAAGTAGTGGAAAATAAAACCCGATACAATAATGGAAATAGCTCATTAAATGAGTCTATATTATTATAATAATAGCTCTAATTACTTAGCTAACTGAGTAGTGGAAAATAAAACCCAATACAATAATGGAGAGGTGGGACTCTCTTTGACCCATATGGACAACCTGTTAGCCTAATTAATTAATGAGGAGGTGGGCATATCCTTGATCAACATGGACAATCTATTAGTTTTATAGCTTTATGACTTTTGCATCTGAATTTAGACCATATACCCCCTAAAATTTGGATCATTCCTCCCCCCTTAGAAAATGAGGGTCTCCATCATTTCACATGTGCTAAAAAGAGAAACCTCGTTATCGTACCATTATGATTACAATGTAAAAATATCCAATGAAGAGAAAGGTTTTGTGTGGTTGACCCATAAACGTGGGTTTGTGGTTGATCCATAACCTAGTTGACAATGGAATTGTACATGGGTAGAAAAATAGAGAAATTTTAATAAAATCCCAAAATTTAAAAAATAATATGGAAAAATCGTGACTTTGGGGGTTGTGAACATCCTTCTGCAAATATATTCATAACTTCTGATACAGGTGATGAAATCCAATTCCATCGAATACCCATTTGAGCTACTGAAGAGATCTTTCCATCGATATATGGAACTTGTT
>ML786882.1:323531-338304 GCA_009831015.1 Picea engelmannii | reverse complement strand
TCTATTAGCTTTATAGCTTTATGACTTTTGCATATGAATTTAGACCATATACTCCCTAAAATTTGAATCAAGAATGGATATCACATTGTTTATGTGCTCTTGCCACTAGTATACAAAACAAATGATAGAAAAGACGTCTTCATCTTTAGAATTAATTACATACGAGTCAAAAGATGATTCATCACCCTGTCATCCTCTAAAGGATAATACCTCTGGATAAAGTTCTTAAAAATATATAAAACTCGATCCTTAGCAATCCTTCATTAATATAGTGCGTATCAAGGAAAATAAAAATAGAGTGTTTAAAGTCTTAGAATACTAAACAACATCTTGAAATACTGAAATTTGTAACTATGTTAAGGCTCCATTTATGGATTCCTCGAGAATCGTTGAGCCAACATCAACTTGTTGACCCTCTTTGAAAATAGCACATGCTTTCATGTTATGTTCACAAAACACATGTGAATGTGATAGATTAAAACATGAATTAGGCCTCCTTGTGCTACCTTGCCAAATTTTCCAATAAGGCCTATTGAATTTGGTTCTCACCATTCTTTCATTTTTTTTTAACAGAAATGGGTATATTTATATTAGAAAGGGCCTGGATTTCTCCAAAAAAAGGCCAAAATTACAGAAAACTCGTATACTGAAATTGTATCAAAAAAACTTGATGCTTCTATCCCTATTTCTATTTGTAAATTTTTCTTTAAGCTATTGTTGTTTATACAAAAGTGCCAAGGAAATATGGTTACAAAAGAACAGAGCAAGTACAAAACTTTGCTAACCATGCAAACTAATACAAATGTAAACTTGTGTCCACCTTGTTCTGTTGTTGTACCTCCATCTCTTGAGTTGTTGTTGAATTTAGAATTTATGCTTGACCTGCTACTGAAACTTGAGGTGCATTTGGATACTAGTGTGGATGGAGTGCCTCATTTGAGGCTTTGGATTTGGCGGAATTAATAGGTCAGTTATTTTCCTGGACTCCATGATGGTGCTGAGATCAATGAATAGAGAATGAGGGAAGAATTCATATTAACCGTGCACATGATGAGGGCCATTTATGCGTTGTGGCATTGCTCCTGAGCCTGGATCTGTTGGGCCTGCTGCTCAAAATGCAACTTGAGTGAGGCAATTTCCTCATGCTGGGACTGCATTTGATCTTGGAGTCTGCCTATGGAGCATTCCGAAAACTGGCAGTCACTCCTGTCGCGACGCCACTTACGCAGGGATGAAAGCGGTCTGAAATCCAAATGCACCAAGGCTTGAGTTGGTAACCTACAATGTTGCCACCTTTGTATTTCAAATGTGTTCCTTTCCAATAGACAAAGAAAACTGGAGGTAGAAGTTCACGGAGGGTGAATACCATTGTGATGATGAAGGTGGGATGAAATGCACGCGAGTGGTTGATGAACGGTGAGGCCATGGTTATATATCTTAGAGATCTATAGGATGTGCAAAGAGAGATGCAGAGGGGAGTTCAAAGTATAGAGTATCGGTGCTTACAAGAGGGAGAAACATAAGTAACTAGTCGATGTATGAGGGGGGCGTATGTGAAGGAGGGTGTCATTCACAAGGCAGGACGACACGTGAAGGAGGAGGAGGGCACGTGTTGGAGTCATAAGGATGTCCAAGAGGAGGGTTCATGCGCGATAGATTATTCAGATGAAGTGGCCTAATCAGTGCATTATGCTTAGGGGATAGGGACATGACTAATTGAGGAGTTTAATCTTAGCTGCCCGGTAGCAAGCGGTTTTTCTTTTTTGGCGAGGGAGTCAGCTATGGAGTTTTGAGTTCTATACACATGGTAATAGAAGACTTTTTCAAATTTGTGTTCCAAGTCTTTGATTCGGAGAATAGTTCTGTCGATGTTGGGGTGCGCGGTCTTGAGAGTTTAACGAAGTCCCCTTATGATCAGATCAGATTCGCCAATAACTGTGAGCCTCGATGATCTATTCTTCGGAATAAGGCAAAGTCCGGTGAATGTTGCAGGGACATATGCATAGTTATTAGTAGTGTTCCCTAATCCCCATGCAAATTCCATAACCTTGTTTCCTTCAGAGTCAAATACAAGCCCCCTGCACGTACCACCCCTTCACCATTCATTCATTTTATAACCAAAGAGGAGTCACTATATATATGTAGTCTCGTTACTCCTTTATCCATAGCTACTCTTAGTAGAATATGAAGTGCCATCATCTCTACATAATTGTTTGACCCAAAACCAAAAGTAGCTTTGAAATAGATGGAGTTCCCATCATAAAGATACAGTATACCACAAACCCTGCTAAAATCATTTTGTCCTTGATTGGCACCATGAAATAATCCCGATGAAAGGGATTTTCCAATACATAACTTGCCATCTTACCTTAGATGTCTTTTTTATATTGGCCTTCTACATTCATGAATAAGTGCACATACCCGATTATACACTTGGAAGGTAGGAATATGTATTCCCTCAAATATTTGGGCTTTGTGAAATAACCAAATACCCCATAAGGTAAGACATGGGATAACTCTGAATGCTTTTAATTATTTCTTTTGAAACTAGGCTCGAAAGCATTCCTCCATAGTAGAACCCATTCATAAATTGTTACTCCAATCAACTTTTCTATATCCTTCCAAAGGCGCTAAGCACATGTACAATGAGAAATTAGATGTGTAATAGTTTCTACTTCTCTCATACATAACATATAGATGTTGGGTCCTTCCCTCCCTCTCTTTTGTAATCCCTCTCATGTTAATGCCTTGTTTCTTAGAACGAGCCAAAGAAATATCCTCAGTTTTTTGGGAGCCTTTATTTTCCAAATTTTAGACCACCGCAATATCTCTTCTTGACAAACTGAGTTCATTAAGACTTCATAACCAATCATTGTAGTATACATACCAGAGGATTTACTTTTTTCACACATCAAAGTGTCCTTTGAAGCCAATATTCTAACACAAATTATTTTTAGCTCATTCAAGTACAACTGCCAACTATCTATACAATCCTCATCGAGATCCATGGTCCAAGTAGATTTCCAACCTTACTGCCAAACATTGGTAGCATCGATATCCATTATTTGTTGTAAGGTATAAATCCATTTACCATGGAGATGGTTTATTATATTAGGGTTTAGATAAATAGGATCCCCATATCCCATGATTGAATCGGTCCAATCCTCACATTCTCTCCATTTCCAACCTTCCATGCAAGATAGTTTCCTATGATGGGAAAAACTAGAACCATGGCTTTCCAATGATTTGAAACATTCTTGATGTTTTTCCAATGGTTCATTGTCTAATCCAATAAAGAGGCAAGGGCTATATATTTCTAGATGATTATTGTTTTCCAAAGACTCTACTCAAAATGAGATTATAGAGATTCTTTGCAACTAATGACTTTCGAAAGACATGGATCTATTTCAAACCCCATATCGTCTTCCTTTTTGGGAGAGCAATAGTCTACCATTTGGCCCAAGGGATGCCTCCACCTTCTCCTTTCCCTCCCCATGCAAAGTTAAAAAATATTTTTCAAATATTTTCCAGGACACCGAACTCATAATCCAAGAAAGAAAATGCCAATATCCCAAAATGGCCTCTAGTGCAACCATGACTAGAGTTATCATGCCCCCTCTTGAGAGCCAGCGATTACATATAGAGCCAACTTTGATTCCTTTTAAGACCCCCACTCTTTTTGCTTCCATAATTTCTCACCCGAGTCCTTCTACAAACAATAAGAATAGAATGGGAGATATAGAACATTCATATCTCATACCCCTTGTAGGTTTAGAGAAACCAAAAGTTGCTCCATTGATTAACACGACATATGAAGCTAAGGTTATACATCCCCTAATCCACTTTACCACTGGACCATTAAAACCCACGTGAATCAAAATCATCCTTAGATATAACCAATTGTCTTGTCACAGGCTTTTGAAAGAACAAGTTAGATAACCATGTCATGCATCTTATTTGTTACAATGGAATGTAGAAATTCGTATGCAACCCCTATGGCTTCATGAATTTTCCCAATTATGAAAAATCCAAATTGTTACGACGAGATTACCTTTGAAGACATCTCTTTCAGTTTGACTGTAATCACCTTTGATATAATTTTATAAACACATTTACATAGAGAAATTAGTCTATAGTAATCAAATGTACCTTGTTTGTCACACTTTGGGACAAAATATTTGAATGTAGAATTTAAAGACCCCATCACCTTCCCAAACCCACTAATTTCTTCAATAAACCTTCACATGTCCATCTCTACCAAATCATAAAATTCAGAAAAAACTCAATTGTTCATTGATCTGGCCCAAGGATCTTATCCTTTTGGAAAGAGTGGAGAACTGATTGGATCTCTTACTTGGAAACCTCTTCTCTAATTGTCTTCTGCATTTACAGAACAAGGAAAAATGAAGCCAATTTCATTGTCTCGACCAAATTTAACCTTTCTTGTTATGAATAGACCATCTGAAAATGATTTACAACCATGTCGATTGGCTCTTTGAATCCACTCACTTTTTATCCTTAATTATTATGTAATTCCCAAAGGGTGTTGATAATTTTCCTATGATTGGAAAAACAGTGAAAGAATTTGGTGTTCTCATCTCCCTTCTCCAACCAGACAACTATGCTCTTAATCCTCCATTCGACTTCCATGTTTTCTAATAATTTTATTTTGTTACTCTCCAATTATTTAAGTCTTTGAGACTCTTAGACATTGTATACACCTATGTTATTGTTCTCATAAATCTCCTTTATTCCATACTCAACCTCCTTCAATAACTTATGCTTATTTTTATGTAGTGTAATAGTTAACTCATGTTTGACTTGTGGGCTAGTATCTAATCACATAAGTTTATTATTATATTAGCAAGTAGATTGTGTCTCTATGTGAGTATTATTCTTTAGTAGTTTTAGGAGGTTGTTGGATGAGAATTAGATTAACTCCTAAATTGGTGTGTGGTTGAGATATCCTCTCATCTATTATGATTGTGATAAGATAGTATGTCTATCTTAAGACAAAGCTTGATGTATAAAATTGTAACAATATTTTGATATAATAGGAAAATCAACACAATTTTGGTGTGACAACTTTATACTCTTATTTTCTAATATGGTATCAAAAACCAACGAGGCTCTTGAGGTGAGAAGCTTGTGGGAGGAATTCTCCAAGAAATCCTCCATGGCTGAAGAATGAGAGGAAGCTAAGGTTTGAGTGTTGTAGCCATAGATCAATGTAAGAGAGTGCTACATTTTCATGTTTATTTTTTGCAGAGAAATTATTCTTGCAGGTGTAAAGAAGGTGTCTGCTAGGAGAATGATGATGCACGAGGAGAGTAGGAAGGAATTAGAGGATCAGTGGCAAGAATTAGTGTTAGTTATTGTGTTTATTTTTCACTCTATTATTTTTGGGATAACTTTGGGGATGTCCCATAATTGTTGCACTATAATGCCCCTTGTGGGGGCCATCAATGCTTAGTAGGGATAGGACTTGGTGGTTGTGTTTCTTAAGAAAACTTGGGAATGTTAGTGACAAAAGTGTTGTGCATGTTGTTCTTAATGATGATTCCCTTGGGAATCAACACACATATGGTAGTGAAGTCCATTACAATATTCAATGAGAGTAGGTCTAAGGTAGTTATCATTGTTGAAGGATTGTTTGGGTATGCATCATCAGGAATACTGGTATACAAGGCACTCATGGATCTCATTGCTATTGAATTTCTCAACAAAAAAAATATGAAGTCCAATCCAAGGGTCATGGATGCTACTTATTGTTTTCTCATTCTTATAGCAAGATCCATGTTTTCATGCTTAATTGTCCATGGTGCCACTTCCCCATCCACAAATTTGTGGCCACAACTAGGGTGATCCTCATGTTTTTGGTAGATGTCCTGGATACCAAGCATAGTGAAAGCAAACCATATGCACCACTAAAGTCCTTAGAAGTAGCTAAGGACTCTACTAGAAGAAGAAACACTGATGGGCAACCCGGCTATGGCTTTTTGGGTGAAATTATGCATGCAAGTGTGTTCCTAATAATGCATGGAACTTTTCCAAATGTGCATGTAACCGGATAGTAAAGATTGGAGAGAACCCCTGATAATTATGTGTGTGCGTGGAAGTTGTTGGGACCCCATGATTTGAGCACATTGCTTCTTATGGATAGTGATTGTGGAGACCGTGGGGACACTACAAGGAGAACACCTTCTAGCAGAGGTTTTTAGTGTTACAAAATTTGGCAAAATTTTCAAAAAGACCTCTGCTACAACCTCCTCTATTGGCTGTGAAGGTGTGAGCGGAGGTTTTAACGAATGTTCCATATAACTAGAAAAATTTGGGCGGGCGGAGGTTGTAGCGGATATTTTTTTTCTCGGTGCTTTTATTGTCAAAACGCATCGATGTTTACCTAAAACTATAATGCACCGACACGATCTTACATAAAATGCCCCAGTACATCCATAAAACTAAAAAACACACCGGTGCGCCATTACATAAAATGCCCTAGTGCGTACATAAAATGAAAAGCATTGGTGTGCCATTACATAGAATGCCCCAGTGCGTATATAAAACGAAAAGGCATAAGTGCGCCATTACATAAAATGTCACAAAGTGTACATAAAATGAAAATGTAATGGTGCATTTATAGTTATTACACCCCATATTCCCATTTTGTTGTATGCAACACCAATGCACTTGTATTTTATGTATGTCACGATGCTTGTATAATTCGTATGTGTTGATGTCTATATTACCCTGTGCACCAAAAGGTAATAAAATTTTGAATATTTGAGGTGAGATGTCGATGTCATTCTTTATTTAGGGGCACCGGTGCTTTTATTACATATAAAGCACCAGTGCGTTTATTTTATTTAAAGCACCAATGTTGTTACTATATTTAGAGAACCATTGTGTATTTATCACATGCCCACCATAAAATTCTAAAACGATATATATTATCACACGTTATATGCATTGATGATTTAGTATAATTAATATGCATCAATGCTTCAATATGCTTAACATGAAACAGTGTGTATAACCCCTTAAAAACACCAATTTCTATATTATTTCACGCACCATTTTGTGAGTTCATGAGAATGCACCGATATGTATATATTTTAATTAATTGTTTTTTTTACAAATTTTCAGTTAATCATCTCAAAATCAAATATTTTTTATAATAATATTGTTTTTTATATTTTTGTTATTGCATTTTGATATAATGATTGCATTAATGCCTTATCCAATGGATCACACCTTTGTTATTTGCAACAATGTAAATCATTCACATATTAATTAATCAACAACGCAACATTTGACAACATTTGACAATGCAATAAAATAAGAAACTCATTTTATTATATATGAATAAGAGACCCATAGTCATACAAAATGGGACAATGTAAAGGTCCACAATAATCAAAATGGAACCAATATGTAATTGTTACACTTATTGGGAACACGTTGTCATGCAATTGGGACATTATGTCTACTACATTAAGCAAAATCCCTGATTTTTACAGACATGTATTCCAAAACATACAACTTGCAGTAACATTCAATTATATTGATTGTCATCCATCACTTGAATTGGTGACATCGCTCGAGCTGCGTGCATCCCTCATTTCTTGATCAGTTGTAGATGATATTGTACTTTGGTTATTTAAACGCATGTTTTCTTGCTCGACTTGTTTTTGACATTCCAATTGTTCATGTTCCATCTACAAACATAGAAATAAAGTGTAATAGGTAAATCTACATTTATAATATGGTAGAATATACATGATTGTGTAAATCAAAAAGTGTACCATGGCAACGAGTGATTCATAAACCATACACGTACTTTCGAAGCTATGCCTCATGTCGTGTGCCAAAAGATCTTATGTTGGCTCCTCTCCATACTTTGTTTCCTGTATGTTTAATACGTCATGACAAAGCATAGTCGATATAATTAATATAAAGGTTTCTTATTGTTCCATTAATTATAAAACAAGGGAAGTTAAACAACATAACTACTCACAAATTGTTCAATTAAACCTTGATACTTCAACATATACTCACAACCCTCACTTGACCCAATGTTCATCAATTGTTTGGTTGGCTCTTCTTTGTATGTTAGCACCTGTTAGAAGACATCCATGGACAAGTGTAAATTTATTATTTAAATATAAAGATCACAAAAAATATGAAAACTTAAGTAACGTTGAAAACGTAAGTACTCGCAAACTTTGCGATCAACCCTTTTCTTCCTTGTCGTCATGTTTTATGTGCTAATTGGGTTCTTTTTTCTTTTTCTTTTCTGCAACAAAACAATTGAAGATTAGTATTTATTATTATAAATAAATTCGATGTACATAAAAGAATAAATGAATGATCACATACCTCTGATGCACGTTGATGTTGGAATGCATCCTCCTATGATGCAATTATGTTAATTTCTTTTACCACCTCCTTGTAGATTTTTTTGGATATCCCTACAGGCATGTATTGGATTTCCCCTTGTTTGTCGTTATTGGAGACGTAATCCTTGGGATTGTGTTACTTGTAACATAAATTGTAAATATGAAGAGTCGTAAGTGATATGAAAGGTCACCCATTGGGGAAGACCAACAATCACATTTTGTACATTTATTAAGCTTCAAGCTAATGTAATAATCATCAATGGAGTTAAATTTTCTTCCCGCTCGTGGCCTGACAATGTTATCAAAGCAAGGATAACTCCATGATTTGATTCCCTTGTGTTTCCTTTCCTCTTGCAAATAAAAAATGTTCTCTTGCTACTTATTTTGAATCATCTGACCGTCTGCAAATTCGTATGCCAATCTCCTGTCAGTTGTCACCTCTCTTCCACCATGTGACTGCCCACATGCCCCAGTCGATCTTCTAGTGAAATGCTCACACAATCCTAGCCTCGAAACCGCTCTATACATGTGCGAAATAGGTTTAGTGTTAGGATTTCGGGCTACGTAAACCCTAATTTCTATTGAACCCTATTTTTTGTTGCACTTTCTGCAACCATTGGCCTCATGCACCTCACATTTTCCCCATGCATACTTTGATCGAACAACAAGTCTATATGACTGCTTACACGCCCTGTCAAACTATAGCTCACGCCATTCGTTGTCCAATCACATGGTATCATGATCTCATGCAACATCTGCACACTCACCTTCCCTTGCTAGAATGCTCACAGGCTAGAATGCCCACATCTATTTGACTCACGACTATCCATTCATTCGGCCTTACCCGACCTGTAGTCAACACAAAATAAATAAACCTACATGACCTCTATTGGTATCTCTATTTGCATGGGTTGCGTCCACTCATCTCCTTTTATTCATATTACTGTATTTGATAATGTTTTTTTTTAGATTCCCGACCTCTGCTAGTATCTCCGTTGGCACAGGTTGTATCCAAACATTTCCTTTGATTATTGGATTTGATAAAGTTTTTTTTAGATTCGTTTGTGGAAACAATGTTGTTTCATTCCAACAAAGGAGAAGATTTATTTGCATAAGCTTCATTGTATTTTCATTTGCTAACGTGTGCATGAAGACAAAAGAAAATGCATTCACTCATATCCATTGTCAACATGGTGTTGATTGGCAAGGAAAACTACAGAGAATGGTATAGGAAGATCAAAAGCACATTTATCTTCAACGACCCGTGGAAAGGCATTTTCGAAGTAGCAATCGTCCATGACAACAAAATCATTGAAGAAGAAGCATAATCATACTTTGAATTTGTTGCCTCATAATCAAAGTTGAAGAACAATAGACTAGGTAGCACACCATTCATTCCAACATCAAATAAAGAACATGCCATATGGGAGGACAAAGACTAGAAGGCATATGTTGTGATCTATGCGATAGTAAGTGAGGAGGTGAGCCATCATATTGCTTATATTAATGATTCCTATGGCACCTTGAACAGATTGAATGACTTGTATGACACACACTCCGAACTAGAACACATACAACTGATGGTGAAGCTCTTTAACATAGAGTCAAAAAATGATGACCCTATGGCTTTAGCTTCAAAAGTCAAAGCCATAATGCATGGCATTGAGGCCAATGGAGTGAAGATTGATCTCCCTCTCATGGCCTTCATTAAGTCCCTCTTCCATACATATTATCACTACCTCAAATCACTGCAAGCAAGTGGTCAAATGAAATCCATCACATTTGACAAGCTAGTGGAGAAAGTTGTAAAACAAAGCCTTTGGAAATAAGTTAACTCCTCCAACTAGCAAAATTGTCTACCTTTCTAAGAAAGACAAGAGTAAACCACATGATTCTTTTAGAGGAGAAAGCAACAAAAGAGGGCGTGGACGTCGAGGAAAGAGTTTTAGAGGCAGGGGGTAGACACAACCAAGGTGATAGATCCAATATTCATTGTAACTGTTGAAAAAAGAATGGGTCACATGAAGCAGATGATTGCGGAGTTCCATGGGATAAGATCAAAGTAGACAGATAGAATAAGAAAGAGGACAAAGGTAAAACTTCAGAACCAAAAAAAGGTAATCCACTTGAATCTTCCCATTACATTGTTTCCCATTGCAATATAGGAGTAACATAAGATTTATTTAACACTTCATATACTCCTTGGAAAGATGCATGGCTTCTTGACATAGGCACAACCTCTCATGTGACATTTAAAAGACTTAAATAACAATGTAGATGAAATAGTGTAGTTTGTAGATAAGTCCAGTTCCAAGCCCTCGGGAATGGGCACCATCAGACTTAAGTTTCCTGGATTCCTAGATTTTCTTCTACATAATATGCTTTATCTTCCTTAGCTTCAAATAAGCTTGTTGTCACTTGTGCACATTAGATAGCAAGGCCACTCTATTCATATGATCAGTGGCAAAGTTGAAATACAAAAGGATTCTGATAACATGCTTGTTATGACCAGAATGGAAGATGGAAGATTATTGAAGTTGAATGGGACATATGCCCATACATAAAATGCTACATACCTCTCTCATCACAGTGAAGGTATAATGTCACTAGTCTTTTGTGGCATTCTATATTTGGCCATATCAATTATGATAGTCTATGTTTATTGAGAAAGAATGGTGTTTCTAGTCTCCCTATTATTCTTAGGAAATTGAAACAGTGTGATGCTTGCATCCTTGGAAAGCATAGCAAACAACAATTCCATGATTCTACTTCCAAAGCATGTAGAAGACTTGAATTGATTCCTTCTAGTTTGTGCGGCCCTATGCCTATTCCTTCTACAAATGGAAATAAATATATCATGTCTTTTATTGATGATTACACCGGGATGTGTTGAGTGTACTTGTTGAAAGATAAATCACAAGCCTTTGAAACATTTAAAAATTTTCATGTATGGATTCAAAATGAAGCTCAATCTCATATTGGCTCTCTTCGCACTGTTAATGGAAAAGAATATACATCTAATGAATTTAAAAGCTACCTTTTCTAACATGGGATCAAACATCAAACCACATTTCCATACAATCCCCAACAAAACGATGTGGCTGAACGAATGAACATGACACTCCTAAATATGGTTCATTCCATGATGTTTTTCAAGAATGTTAAATTGATGTTTTGGGTTGATGCAATTCTTTGTGTAGTTTATATAAAAAACATGTGTCCATCTCATGCTCTTAAAAACAAGACTCCTTATGAAATGTGGTATGGACATATTCCATCGATGTGGCATCTTAGGGTCTTTGGTTCCACCTGCTATGCCTTGATTCCTAAGGAGCAAAGAAACAAGCTCGATGCAAGGAGTCGAAAATGCATCATCTTGGGGTACTCAAATACCAAGGAGTCGAAAATGCATCATCTTGGCGTACTCAAATACCACCAAGGGGTATCATCTTTATTATGAGACAAACAAGAAATTCATCCTTTCCGGAGATGTGGTGTTTCTTGAATCCTCTAAGAAATACAAAACTGTTGAGAGGCAATTTGATCATCTGGACATATTCACTCGTGTAAAGACATATCATGAATTTTATTTTGAGAATCCACATCTTGAAGGGGGGATCCCCATCTTGGGTCAATATCTAGAATATCCTTTTTAAGCACCATCTTCCCCACATGAAGAAGTTCCTTCCACTTCATCATAATTTGAAGTTCATTTGGATGATGTGATCTAGAGGATTGAAAATCTAAGGCTTGATGAGAACTTAGCACCATATCAATTAGTTGAGCAACATGTACCATCTCAGAAGGTCCACCAAAATGGCTCAATAAAACACTTGAAAGTATTCATCTTGATGAGGTTGGAAAGACATGAACCAGAATGTCCTCAAGACAAGATGGAGGCAATGCAGATAATTCAAACTCAGGTGATGTAAATGACATGGATGATTCATATGATTGTGAGCTGAATTTATCTACTAACCTTGAATCAACTTCCTTTAAAGAGGCCACTTATCATGATGAATGGAAAGAAGCCATGCAAAAGGAATATGATTCTCTCGTCAATAATGGGACATGGAAGTTGGTGGATCCTCCATTCAAAACCAAACCAATCGGTTGCAAGTGGGTATTCAATAACAATCTTTGGCCCCAACGATGATGGACAATGCTTTTGATTTCCCCTTTACCCGATATCCAATTAATGACAACCTGAGAATCCCCATAAACCTATAAACAATCCATTTCCAAATTTAAATCCAAAGACAACAAAACCCACAAACCCAACATCTCCACTTTTATGTTTGTGCCCACACCTCCAGTCATCCATCCCCTAAAGAAACTAGATTGATTCACATGCAAGACAAAATCGGTTCCACAAACACCCCATTGAGCAGCTCCATCAAAAAACCCTTTGACAAGGATTTTTATCATTGGTAAATTAGAAATGGTCCTTGCAAATTTCTCTTTGGGTTTCTTTTGATGCTCTTGAAAAAGGGAAAATAATTTTATTTACCAAATCTCCAAAGGATGAACTTTATTATTAAATAACAAAGAGTTCCTATAACACCAAATACCCCAACAAGTAAAACATGGAAGAGCCTTCAAAGATTTACTTTTGTTTATCCACAATTGTAAATTGTTCTCCAAAGAAACCCCTCCACAGTCAACATCAAATTTCAAATGACATTTCAACATGTACCAAATGTTTTTTGTGAAAACACATTGAACAAAAAGATGTTCGATGGTTTCTTCAACAGATTTGCACAGACAACAAATACCAGGTCCTTGCCACCCTCTTTTCAACAGCGAGTCCCAAGTCAAGATCTTCTTATTCAAGCATAGCCATAGAAAACATTTAATCTTAATAGGAAGGTTCCACATCCAAATCTTCTCCATCCACCAATGCACTGGATCAATATTCAAAGAATTAAAAATCACTGAGTAAATCGCATTTGCTGAAATAATACCTATCGGATGACCTGTCCAAACCAAACTATCGTCATCAACACCTAATATGATACAAACTCTACGCAAGCCAACAATATATGAGTTCCAACAAAATCTCTAGATACCACCCAAACCCAAAGTATGAGATGAGAGAAGGTCCTCAGAGTAAAGATTGATGACCCAAGAAATGATCCAGTTTAGAAAAACCTAAACAATTCAAATATTCCACCATCAACTTGGGTAAACTCTAGCAATCCTTCCCTCCAATGAAGGGATCAACACCAACACGAACCGAACATCTGTTTCCAACTTTCCAAACAATCAAATGATCGATCCAATGAAAATGATTAACAAAACCACGCCAAACTATAAAACCAGCAACAACCACCTCATCAAAATCTCTGATCCAATCAATGAAAGTTTTTCTACATAAATTCTTGGCCTTTTGAGTTTCTCCCCAAAGTCCACTGCCATAAATGCCTTTCCATATTGTCTTCAAGATAAGAGCGATGTTAGACCACTTAAGGTGTTTAATACCCCAGCCGCCCAAAGCCTTGGGCTTGGAGATCGACTCCCAAGATGTTAGGTGAATTTTGCTCTTTTGATTTACAACACCCGACCACAAGAAATTGAAGATCTTACCATGGATATTCTTGATGATGGAGGAAGGAACCACTACCAGAGAGAACCAGTACACACAAATACTGGTCAACACAGAATTCACTAGAGTAAGTCTACCATCTAGTGAAAGCCACATGTAATACCACACATTGTTTCTATATTCAAAATTTTTAATAAGCCAAGACTAGTCTTTGAAAAAGTACTTGTTGGGATTTAACATGTAACCCAGATATTTCATGCCCGACTCAAAATATGTAACACCAAAGGGAAAAAAAACCCAAATTTGATTAAAGTTCTCCTGACTAATTCCATGGCAGAGAAAAGTGGACTTTATTGGGCTCACTTCCATGCTAGTAGCTTCACAAAACAACTTTATAATGGCTGAAAATTCCTGCCATTCACTGATGCTACCATTGCAAAAAACTAAAATATCATTGACGAACAACATGTGAGTGATAAATTTTCTGAAACAAATCTTGATGCCAACCAACTTCCCATTTCTTTTTGAGTATTTAATTAAAATGCTCAATCCTTCAATAACCAGGAGGAAAAGCAGGGGTGACAGGGCACCCATGTCGAATACCTCTGCTACCCCTAAAAAAACTAGTGGGATTTCCATTGATTAAAGCAGAATAACAGAAAGATGTGACACTACCCATGATCCAGTTTGTGACATTAAGAGGGAGACCGATTTGAAGAAGAACTAATCTCAAGAAATTCCAATTGACCCGGTCATAAGCTTTCACGAGATCCATTTTAAGGACCAAGGCCTCCAATTTCCTTGTTTTTAGTTATTTTTCCATATTTCT
>ML786882.1:306945-323431 GCA_009831015.1 Picea engelmannii | reverse complement strand
GATCGACTTCTAGATAGTTGACCTTATTGTTGTTTGAATCGACTCGACTTGTGACTCGATGGTGTCAATGTTTCCTCACCAAACATACACCATTGACATTCTGTCTAATCTCTCGACTCTTCTTCAATTGAGATTTTTTTAATCACTTTTAATGAACCATGTCTTATTAACCTCTTTATTTGTGATTTGTATGGATCCATATTGGACTATCCATTTACCCTTTTTATCTGGACAATTTCTTCACTGTTTCTTAGTTTGTGCATGGATGTTAATGACACAATCTCAACCTTATATAATATAGGATGAGTGTATCAAGCTCATACCATATATTAGTCAATATTATCTTTCTGTTGATATTCAAGTCACCTTCATAATATTATGTCCAATATTGACAATGTTTGACATTCAATTCACCTTCATAACATTATGTCCAATATTGACAATGCTTGACATTCAAGTCACTTTCATAACAATATGTCCAATATTGACAATGCTTCTCAAACCAATCAATCTATGATACTTCACCTATTTATCAAGGTGAACATCAATGACAACCAAATTGCCAACATGTTGAACATGTCCTATAATTGCCTCTATGATTAGGATATTCGCCAAACGTTCTAGGTGATTCGAAGATATGGGTTCTATGGAAAAATGTGTACACATGGACATCTACCATCCAATTTGGCCAACACTACAACAACAAGTGTGTTATTTCTGGTCAACGCTTCAACCAATTCATGTAGCACGCATGAATATGTTGTTATTTCATGCCTTCGGTCATGAAATTGTAACAAAATGACTTATTATGTAATTATGTTGTCTGATTGGTTTGTCTGAATTTAATATTGTAATGTCTTGACTATCCTTAGTAGATTGTATGGGATTGGATGTCTAAAAAACTATCAGTTTTGTTTTGAATGTCATTGTATAAATGTCGAAGGCATTTGTGCCTGAAGAGACAGATTGGTAACAATATTAAGAGAGAAGCAAGATCAAACTTTGTTCAACATATATGTTCTCTGTTGAATATGGAATATAAGACCGGTTTATGTGCATCTATCTTGTGAGTTTATGAGTTTGTAAGTGTGTAGCGGGCATACTTATGAGGGAAGGCAGGCCCCCCTTCATCTCAGAAGTAGCACCCTAGTTAGTTTTATTTATTTTTTTGCATTAGAATTAAGTGTGAAGTCATTATTGGCATAATTCCATTCAGTTCTATTCTTGTAGAAAGATTAATAGAATTATGTAGTAAGGTTAGTTAATTGGTGTTGCAGTTTTTTTCATGCATGTAGTTCAACTAATGATTTTGAGAACAAGAGTTTCATGTTTGATTGCCTCACAGATTAATTGGTGATTTTTTGGACAAGAATTGTCAAAGTTGCAAATTGATGCAATTGATGATCACCATTCTTCATTGGTTGATAACTGCCCATGATAGATATCTTGTCCACATGTATTAGTTTTTTTATTATGTTGCTTATATTTTAATTGAAGGTTGTCAATCCAACTGATAGAGTGGATCCAAAAAAGCACTGTTGGATATTAAAATATATATCCAACTTGCAATTATGCCTTAGAATATCCATTATTAGGTGAACAACTATATTTGAAGTTTGTTTCATAACTTATTAGAATGGTGTGTCTCTGAGATTTGTTCTGCATGTATTGTGTCTGGTGCTTTGTAAGTTTACAAACCTTGATTGATAATTAATGTACCGAATTACTATCATATAATTTTCCTGGCATTTTGGCGTCGTTGTTGGGGAAGCGTTGAAGGAGCTAATCTCAAGAGAGTGTGCAATTGTTTTCTTCTAATTTTTGCAGGACCAACATTTTTCGACTCGGAAGGTGGAAGTAGCAAGATAGGAGGTGAAAGCATACAAAAAACACTCTAGTGATTGTCCATGGGCCCTTGTCATGTTGGCACTTTTACTAGTTTTAATTTCTAGAATGATAAAGACTGTATGAATAATCCTAAGGGCACTAGAGGTAAAAATCCTCATAAGAACCCCAACCTTGTCGCCCCATCTAGTGATGTTGCAAGTGCCACCCATTATAGTAACCCCCTAACAGGAAAGCCTAAGGAGGAACTTCAAGAATAAGACTCAAGGGACCTAAGAGAGTTCCTATACTTGATCAAGTCAAGGAAGATACCCCCACAACAAAAGCAGTGCTTACTCTTATTATTGTAGGGAAACCTGATATAGAATTCCAGACTAATCTAATTCAAGAACCTAAAATAGTGCCAGCAGTCTCTGAAGCGTTTGTACCACAAGAACAACTTCTTGTATTTAATGTTCAAGTGGAATTGTTGCAAGTACATGGACCATTTATGATGGTGGTCACTTTGTAGCTTTCCTTCTGTTTGCATTAGTTGCAGAGGATTGTGATCAGTGTGGATGATAGTTTTTGTGCCCATAACATAATGCTTCCACTCTTAGCATGCCTACACAATGGAGTACATCTCCTTGTCATACGTGGGATATCTACGAATAACATCAGTTGGTGTTTCACTATGATAGGCTACCATATGTCCCTCTTGAGTGAAGACAACACCAATAACATAGTCAGAGGTATCTGTCTCAATCTCAAAGGGTTGTTGTAGGTCTAACAATGAAAGGATTAATACACAACAAAGGCGATGTTTCAGATCATGGAATGTTTTCTATTGTTATTTAGACCAGGAAAAATTGGCTTTAGCTCCCCCCTTTGTCACTTGACTTAAGGGCCAAGCGATATCAGAGAACCCCAACACGAAGGTGTAGTAGAAGTTGGTGAATGTAACATCCTCGACCACCAATAGGATGGGCAACGCCACCAATAAGACACTTCACTAAACTCTGATAACGTCACCCAAACAACCTGGCCTTCCAATAGGTCGGTAACTCTACCACGCAGAATCGTACACACACACACACACATATATATATACAACTTGCATTTTAATGAATTTAAAACAATTAACACATAATTAATGCTACCATACATATGCAATTGAGATTAACAGTAAGTCCACATGCAACGAAACACATGATACATTTCAAGTAACCCAAACATGCATAAAATACACAATTAAACACATAAATGATACTTATCTTTTAGCTGGAGTAAATCCACCAACTACGTGTAGACCTTCCACGAACCTCCCAGCCTTAGACCGCGCTGCTCATCACTCTCAGCAGTAGGTCACCCCCGAGCTAGGACTAGACTCCACCAGACAAGGGAATTCTAGGCTTGGTAAGAACAACAAGAAAGTTTCACAAAGCAACATGAAGGATCTTTTATCCCAGGAGCCACTTACGCTCACAACCCACAGACCCTCATTCCCCACACACCTGCTCCACCCCAGGAGGGTACACCTTCACTAATACTATTCCATCGGCTAGTACCTCTCCCTTACCTTGGGCTTCAACAACAGGTTGGTCCAGAAGTCTCAGAGTACTGTAGATACTACGGGACTCCCTTCCAAGAGAACTAACTTTCCAACAAACTCTCTCACTTGGGAGACTTGCTCATAGGTCTGAGAACCTACCTCTTCAACCAATCTTCGACTCAACTATAGTCGGGTATGGGTGACAACAACAACCACAACAACTGTAACAGGGAAAAACGACTATGGACACCCAAAAAGGCAACAATCGAACTCTAGGACATATTAAGGCTCAGTAAGAAACAATCGACGACAACAAGCCACACTCTGTCAAGGAACTGCATGGCCGCACAACCAATAGTTATGACCTAGGACTGCTCAGACAATAGAAAGAAACAACCCCAAAATGGTTAAGGTACGAACTCGACTCTGCAGGTGCAGATAGACTAGGTTCACTGAATCACATAGGTCAGCTTCCCTTTCTGGTTTTCATATATGTGTGAGGGTATGCAGAGGTCAGACGCAGAAAAAAATCGGGTTCACGTGTAGGATGGGAGAATGGTAGCATGAAATCAGGTGGATGATGGCAGAATGACCAACGAAACCCCCCCCCAACACAGCTGATGCTTCCACTTTTCACTGCATGAGCCCAGGATGACACTTGTCTTCTTGGAGCTGAATGTGCTCCATTTAGCCTATGTCCCCCTTTCCAAGAACTTAGGATAACAAAAACATATCATGTTCCCTTAGTCTTCAGGAAATAATATTAAAATATTATTCCTCTAGAGGTAAGCCCCCTAGATTAGCCCCTAGGCCCAAATACTTAGCCCCCCTTCCTTACCCTACCTAGTGGAGCTTAGTCCCCCATAACTCTTCTTCGTAGTCGGTCTACACGCAACAATTTTTATATTTTTTATTAATGATCTGCATAATTACATATACAAACAAAATATCAGGCTCCTAGCCTTGGCATCTAGCTCACCAGCCTAACAAATACATAAGTTCCTCAGCTTAAAATCACTCAGCTCACCAGCCTATAAGGAAAATTACAGTTCAGCAAGGGCTCGGCCTTGGGGTATTACAATCCCCTCCCCTTATTTTTGCACTATCCTTAGTGCAACTTATTTATAAAACAACAAAAAGATTTCCAAAATCTTCAAAAATATGCAGGTACTCTGCCCGCATAGCATCTTCATGCTCCCATGTTGCGTCCTCAGTACCATACTAGGTCCACTGGACTTTTACAAGCTCTATGGCTCAATTCCGGAGCTGCTTTCTTTTTCAATCCAGTATACGCACCAGATGCACCTGCAAGACGCCTTCTTGCTCCACCTGAATCACATTCCAATTGATTACATGATTAGCATCAGGTATATATTTCTTAAGCAATGAAATATGAAACACATTATGTACAGTCATGGATGCAGGCAATGCAAGCATATATGCAACTGGTCCAATCCTTTCTAGGATTTCAAACTGTCCACAAAATCGGGCTACCAACTTGGAACGGTTTCCCAGCTTCAGGGAACTTCTGTTAGCTTTCACTTTCAGGAAAACATGCTCTCCCACTTTAAACTCTTTGTGGGTTCGGTTTTTATTAGCATAACTTTTCTGCATGTCTTGGGCAGCTTTAAAATTCTGCTTAATCTTCAGCATTTTCTCTTCCATTTCCTTGAGCAACTCTCGTCCCACTATTTCTCTATCAGTTGGGTTATCCCAGCTTACTGGAGTGTTGCACTTTCTTCCGTAAAGTGCTTCAATCAGGATCATCTTCAATGATGCTTGATACCCATTGTTGTAGGTGAATTCTACCAAGTGTAGGTAGTCTTCCCATTTAGATGGTTTGTCCATCACATACATCCTTAACATGTCTTCTATCACTTGGTTCACCCTCTTTGTCTGCCCATCAGACTCAGGATGATAGGTTGTGTTGAAGTTCAGATTCATTCTGAAACCTTTGAATAACCCTTTCCATAATATTGAGGTGAATTTCGAGTCCCTGTCAGACACAATTGTCTTGGGAATACCGTGCAATCGTGTTATTTCCCTCATAAAAATATCAACAACGTTAGCTGCCTTGTGAGTAGTCTTCAATGGAATAAAATGGGCAGCTTTCGTAAGCTTTTCCACCACCACCATGATTGAATCATGTTGCTTGCCTATTTTGGGACATCCTATGATGAAATCCATTGTCACTACCTCCCACTTCCACTCAGGAATGGGTAAAGGTTGTAGCAACCCTGTTGGGTGCTTGTGCTCGGCTTTAACCTTCTAACACTCCATACATCCGGTGATGTATTATGCAATTTCATTTTTCATACCTAGCCAAAAGTAATGGCTCTTAACTACTGCCACGATTTTCCGATATCCAGGGTGCCCAGCATAAGGCACATTCTGCATTTCTTTCAAAATCATAATTTTCAATTCCTGGGAATCATGTACATAAACTATGTTTTTGTACAGGAGTGTTCCATCAGTTTCCAATTTATAATCTTCCACTCTCTATAGCATCTTACCTTGCTGTAGCTTTACTACAAATTCCAGGTACTGCAAATTTGCATTTACAACTTCCAAAATTCCACTTTTAATGTCAGTTTGGTACATGCTAATGGTTGTAGCATGTAATTCATGCACTCTCCTGCTGAGTGCATCATCCACTTTGTTCTCTTTTCCTTTGATATGCTTGATATCAAAGTCGTACTCACAAAGGAATTCTAACCACCTACTTTGCCTAACATTCAAGGTTGGTTGATCAAACAAATACTTCAGACCGTTATGGTCTGTCCTTAGTTCAAACCTCCTTCCCATGAGGTAGTGCCTCCATTTCTTTAGAGCGTGCACTATGGCTGCCGACTCCAAATCATGAGTTGCAGAGTTCCTTTCGTGCTCTTTCAACTTTTTGGATTCATAACAAATTACAAACCCATTCTGACTGAGGACTCCTCCCAGTCCTTCTTTGCATGTATCTGTACACACTACAAAGTCTTCATTCAAATCTGCAATCCTCGGGATTGGAGCACTGGTAAACAGTTGCTTCAATCGCTGGAATCTTTTCTCACATTCTTCTGTCCACTGAAATTTCTTCTCCTTCCTTTGCAAGGAAGTGACAGGGTGAGCTATCCTTGAGAACCCTGCAATGAACCTTCTGTAATAGCAATGAACCTTCTATAATAGCCAGCTAGACCCATAAAGGATCTGACTTATGTCATATTTTTCGGTGTTGACCATTCTCTAATGGATTCTATCTTCTCAGGATCTACAGCTATCCCATCCTTTGAAATAATATGCCCCAAGTAATGGATCTACTTTTGATAAAAGAGCACTTGCTCAACTTGGCATACAATTGGTGCTCTCTTAGCACCTGCAACACCATCTTCAGATGATGTTCATGCTCTTCCTCTGACTTGGAATACACTAGAATGTCATCCAAAAAGACTATGACAAACTTGTCTAGATATTCCCTGAATACCCCATTCATTAAACACATGAAAACAACAGGTGCATTCGACAACCCAAATGGCACCACTGTGAATTCATAATGACCATACCTTGTTCTGAAGGCGGTCTTGTTGATGTCTTCATCCTTTATTCTTACCCGGTGATATCCTGACCTGAGATTGATTTTTGAGAATATCTTGGCATCCTTCAACTGATCAAAGAGATCATCGATCCTTGGCAAAGGATACTTGTTCTTTACAGTCACCTTGTTCAACTGTTTGAAATCGATGCACAATCTCAATGTTCCAACCTTCTTTTTCACGAATAGGACCGAGGCTCCCCAAGGTGACACACTTGGGCATATATACGCCTCTTCAAAATCTCTTCAAGCTGCAACTGCAGTTCCTTCAGCTCTGGTGTACTCATTCTGTAAGGATCTTTCGACACTGGAGATGCTCCAGGCATCAAGTTTACAGAGAAGTCAATATCTCTTTTTGGGTGTAGTCCTGGTACCTCCTGGAATACATCCTCAAAATCCTTTAATATCGCATGGTCTTTGATATTTGACACATTATCCTCAAGTGCTTCCTCCAAGTGGGCTGCAAATAATTGACATCCTTTCCTGTAGCACTTCTTCTGCTGCATTGCTAAGATTTCCCTTATAGCAATAGATCTGGGAATTCCATAGACTGTTTTCTGATTCCCCTCCTCATCTAGGCAAGTGAATGCCTTGTTACGACTGTCTAGTATAGCATGGTGTTGGTTCAACCAATCCATCCCAATTAGACAGTCATAGGAACCTAAAGGCAGAATGTTCAATTCATCCCTTGTGCTCATTCGTTCATGTTCACTGGATAGGACTTAACCAATTCTGTAACCTTTCTCTTGGTTCCTGTAGTCAACTACACTAACCAAGATTTTCCATGTTTGCTTCTCGATAATTGAAAACTTTCCACCACTCTAGGATTTGCATAACTATGACTAGCCCCTGAATCAATTAAAATAGTAAAGGCATGGTTGTTGATCATACCTTCCACTTCAATCATGTGTGACTGATATTCTGCTTTCTTGTTGTCTAGGGTTGCGTAGATCCTTGGTACTCTACTACCCATGTCCTGCACTGTTTCTACCTGCTGAACATTGTGGAGAGTTCTCACTTTGTCATTTATGTGGGGGCAATATCTGTACCTATGATTTCCTTTACAACCCCAACATTCCATAGGTGGTTGTCTTGGCATTTGTCCACCCACTTCATCCTTCCTGGGCTCTCTAAAACTCGACTATCCTTGAGGGATATTCCTGAAAAATGGTGGTTTGATTCCCTTTTTCCTCTGATCCCTCTTAAACTTCTTCTTGTCTTCTCAAGCTTTTTGGAAAGCGGGATTTTCTTTTTGCTGGTCATATAAGCACTTTGCTCTCCTTATAGTTTCTTCCATTCTTTTTGGCTCATCATACTAGATCTTGTCACTGATGGAAGATGACAATCCATTCAGATACCTTTGAATTTTGACAGTCTCGTCCTTTATGAAAAGAACATACTTCAACAATTCCAAAAATCTTCGTTCATATTCATCAATGGTCATGCTACCCAGCTTGAGATCAAATAACTCTTTCATCTTTCTGTCGTAGTATCTCTTAGTCAAGTACTTCTTTTCAGAATGTCTCTTGAACTCCCTCCAAGTAACGTTCTTATCTTAGACGTGTTGTGCTTGCACAAGATGCTCCCACCATATGGATGCCTTTCCTTTAAGTTGGTAAATGGCATTTCTTCCCTCTGCATGAGAAGAATAGTTCTGCAGTTGGAAATATTTCGTCATGCCCAACAGCCAAGTCTCGACATCTTCATCTTTCTTGTGTTCTCTGTCAAAAGTAGGAGGTTTAATCTTGTTCATTTCACCCTTCAGTTCATCCACTCCAAATCTCCTATGTTTTCTGGTAGGAGATGGGCTTGAACTATCGTGTTCTTCCTTATTGGAATGTTTCGAGGAGTGACGATGATGTCTGCTAACACTTCTTGATCTTCTTTTCCTCTCAGGGTTCTTGTGACTCCCTGTTTTGTTTGAGTCACTTCCCTTATCCAAATTTTTCTCGATTCTTTCTAGGCTCCGCATCAACTTTAAGTTTAATTATCCCCGTTGATCCTTGGCTTTCATGATCTTTTTGTTATCAGCTCGGTGAGCCTGGGCATCTTTCTGCAATCGTTCAATGATTTTCATCATATGCCCTTCCTTGTCCATCTCGTCTTCATGCCCATTGGAGTTCGATTCTTCCACTCCTAAATGGACATCCATTCCTTTTACTTCATTCTTTGAATTGGAAGCATTCGGTGCCTCCTACATTTATCTGCACTCAGTGGCAATTTGGTTCGGTTTCGACACTCGTTAAACTCTGCAAACGCAATGTGCAGTCAACCAAGGTTTGTTAGGTCATCGGTGCTTAACAATTCTCACAGTATTCATAAGCCAATCTGATTTAAGAAAAACGTTCAGATTTCATTTTATTTCGGAGCTCTTCTTGGCTCTGTAATAATTTTCGGGCACTAGCCCCATTCTCTCAGTCCCCAACCCATGCGATGCCATGACCAAGCGCTAGGTCACTAGGTTCTTACTCGGACCTTCAGCTTTGGAACATTTCAAAACACCACACAACAATCTCTCGAAGTTCCAGATTGCCGAACTCGCGAAGTAGGGTGGATCAATCATCCATGTCTACTCAGCATCCGACATCTGACACTTACTATGGAACTCAGGTGTCTGAGTTCTAGGATTTCGGGTCTTCGGGACTTCGGAGCTTCGGAGGATCTCGCATCCGCACATCTGAACTGTTAATCTCTGAACATTCCCAATCACCTTTGGTGATGTCATTACATCACATCACTTAACATTTTCCAATTGAGGGGGCATGCAATGGTGGTTTAGAGTAACTCGCCTACCATCCCGCAATTCTTCTGATGTTGACGCGTAACCCCTCGGTGAAACCACGGTTTGGATTGTAGGGACGCCTTGGATAATTAACTTCCGTGCAACTTGGGTCCTCGCAATTCCTCTTGGTCGTCGATCTGAATGTATCATGATCAATGCCAGTGTGGGTCCTCCAACCTTTAACTACGTTACGTAACCTCGACCCGACTAGCCCAACTCATACTGAAAGCCACATGGCGAAATACTAGCGGCTGATACATGGCCCATTCAAATGGGTGACACGTGTCACGTTCCAAATGCCATTTCAATATTCCATGGTTCAGAATCCACTTACACTTGGCACACAACCCATGTGTCCACATCACCTCCAGGTGACGCAATCATGACTCACCACTTCGGCTCTTCAGGCTTCGGAGCTTCGGACTTCGGGCTTTCTCTTATTTTGCATCAACTTCACCAAAGTCGCAAAGTCTGAAGGGCTTCTAGGTTAACTCCTCTGCACCTTCCCCAGATTTGATGGTCGTAAGGGATTTCCCTTCCTTCTGAACAGATCCTACGGCGTAGAACAAACTCTATTGCTCTGCGGATTTCCAAAGGAGTTCACGGCTAATTGCCTCACAACATTACCAGATCTGATGGTCGTGCATGAATCTCCTTCTCCCGAATAGATCCTAAGGTCCACATTACTTTGTGGCCCAATACCACTTCAGTCGTGGTTTTATGACACCACTACTCCTCCTGAGTTTCATAACACGACCACGATAACCACTTGGCACTCAGGAAGGTTCTGAGGTTCGAAATAGGTCCTCCAGACACAATTTTTTCTTGAACCTTGAGTCCAACGACCACTTACCCAACACATCTAGGCTTCGTGTTGAAACCTTGGGTCAAAACTTGAGTTTTGTCCATTTAGACAACAACTACTCCCAAAACTCTTGCTTCAATTTCCACTAACATGGCCCATCCAGGCTCAATGTTGTAACCATGCTCTGATACCATATTGTAACATCCCCGGCCACCACCAACATGACACTTCACTAAACTGTGATAACGCCACCCAAACAACCTGGCCTTCCAACATGCAATTGAGATTAAGAGTAAGTCCACATGTAACGAAACACACAATACATTTCAAGTAACCCAAACATGCATAAAATACATAATTAAAGACAAAAATAATACTTATCTTTTAGCTGGAGTAAATCCACCAACTATGTGCAGACCTTCCACAAACCTCCCAGCCTTAGACCGCGATGTTCATCACTCTCAGCAGTAGGTCACCCCTGAGATGGGACTAAACTCCACCGGGAAAGGGAATTCTAGGCTTGGCAAGGACAACAAGGAAGTTGCACAAAGCAACAAGAAGGATCTTTTATCCCAGGAGGCACTTACGCCCACAACCCACAGACCCTCATTCCCCACACGCCTGCTCCACCCCAGGAGGATACACCTTCACTAATACTAGTCCATCAGCTAGTACCTCTCCCTTAGCTTGGGCTTCAACAACAAGCTGGACCATAAGTCTTAGAGTACTGTAGCTACTACAGGACTCCCTTCCAGGAGAACTCACTTCCCAACAAACTCTCTCACCTAAGAGACTTGCTCACAGGCCTGACAACCTGCCTCTTCAACTAGTCTTTGAATCAGCTACAACCGAGTATGGGTGACAACAACAACCACAACAACAACAACAGGGGAAAACAATTGTGGACACCCAAAAAGGCAATAGTCAAACACTAGGACATATCAAGGCTCAGTATGAAACAACCGATGACAACAAGCCATACTCCGTCGAGGAACTGCATGGCCACACAACCAACAGTTATGACCCAACACTGCTTAGACAACAGAAAGAAACAACCCCAAAATAGTTAAGGTATGAACTCGGCTCTGCAGGTGCGGATAGACTGGGTTCACCGAATCACACAGGTCGACTTCCCTTTCTAGTTTTCAGAGATGCGTGAGGGTATGTAGAGGTCAAACGCAGAGAAAAATTGGGTTCATGTGCAGGATGGGAGAATGGCAGCACAAAATCATGCGGATGATGGCAGAATGACCAGGGAAACCCCCTCCAACACAACTGATGCTTCAGCTTTTAACTACATGAGCCCAAGTCGACACTTGTCTTCCTAGAGCTGCATGCGCTCCATTTAGCCTACGTCCCCCTTTCTAGGAACTTAGGATAAAAAAAACATATCATGTTCCCTTAGTCTTCAGGAAATAATATCAAAATATTATTCCTCTAGAGGTAAGCCCCCTAGATTATCCCCTAGGCCCAAATACTTAGCCCCCCTTCCTTACCCTACCTAGTGGAGCTTAGTCCCCCATAACTCTTCTTCGTGGTCAGTCTACAAGCAACAATGTTTATATTTTTTATTAATGATCTGCATAATTACATATACAAACAAAATATCAGGCTCCTGGCCTTGGCATTTGGCTCACCAGCCTAATAAATATATAAGTTCCTCAGCTTATAATCACTCGACTCACCAGCCTATAAGGAAAATTACAATTCAGCAGGGGCTCGTCCTTAGGGTATTACAGTGAGGCCCAATAAGTTGCGAAGCTTTGTCAAAGTCATCAGGGTTCGCCAATCATGAATGACTTGGATCTTGGTTGGGTCCACATGCATCCCATGTTCATCCATGATGTATCCTAAGTATTGGATTCTTTGCATGTCGAATGAACATTTCTCCAAATTGACGTATAACTTGTGTTGTTACAGAGTGCTCAGGACCAGCTGAATGTGTTGCAAGTGCTATGCCTAGGTCCAACTAGTACAAGGAAAACACCTTGTAGCAGAGGTTTTTACAGAACCTGCCCCAAAAAATTATCCCTTCTCTATTTTTAGCGGAGGTGAGCGATCAGAGGTTTTTATGGAGTTTTTGTTGTCGGTGCACAAGGTACATAAGCACCAGTGCGCACAAAAAAATAAAAATTCCTCGATGCTTAAATGTTCAAAAGCATTGTCATATGTTATAATAAAAATAAAAAGCATCATTCAAAGCTCATTAATGTCGTTGAACCTTACGACCTGATGCATATCACTGTTATCGACCAAACCATGGTAGGATACATAAAAGAAAGTACCAAATCAATTTTCATTGTTACACTTCATCTCGTGCTTCCAAAGTCTCAAGCAAGCATGGGTCCTCACTCTCCTTCCAAAGACTCTTTGTTTTCAGTGCTTTACAATGAGTTTCATAGCTCCATTGGTAGATTCCACACATTTCCAAATTTTGGAAATTACCACGAATTCTCATTTTCCTCTAACGTTGGAACCATACCTCCTTGGGACATAAGAGTCTAGGTAAATTGTTTATTACCTTCCTGTTTGCATTTTCATCTCATTAAAATTTGAATTTAGCTTGAAATTTGGTCAATTTTTCAATTTCTTTCTAATTCTGCGTGGTGCACATGAATGGTTCATCTCACCCCGAAGTAGTGCATACTGTGCTAAATTCACAGTAATCACTACCATCAGTGTGTCTAATCTAAACAAGCGTATTTGTGTCATTCAACGAAGAGCACTACGATAAATTTAAAAAAACAAAGCGGTGCATCCTTTGTGATGCCCCTCAACCGGTGGGTCCTTTGTGACGCATCGCACCCGGTGTGTTATAAAGGACAACACCCACTAAATAGCATTTCAGTGCTCTTGGCACACTGGATCACCAATGCATTCCATTTAATTAAGCACACCTCTACATTTATGACTCATAAAATTGAGCATACCGATGAAAACATTTTAACTAAATGCATTGGTGTTCTTAACAGAACCATACCATGACATATAGCGAGGTGTCTCATTGGATGCCTAGTTATCGGTCCTCTATGATTCATAATGCACCACTAAACAAAACATCGGTGCTCCAATAACACAGTAGCATTGATGTATTCATAGTAACACATAACACTGCGTAAGTTGCAATACAACAATTTAACCTAACGGTTCCCATAGGTCCAACAAACACACTAGTAATGTAAAGACCACGACATCGGGTCAAATATTTCACAATCTATTAGCATGGTGTGTCTTATGGGATGCATCGCTAAAACACATGGCAGTGCGACAATAAACGAAGAGCACTAGTGCGTAAGCGCTAACAATACACATCAATGTTTTTAAAGGAAAAGCAATGTGACAAGTTTTGAAAAATAAACATAGCAGTGTGTCTTTTGTGAGGCCCCATCCTTGGTGCATTATGAAAGACAATGCACTACTAAACAACATTTTGGTGTTGTGGTAGAACAGGCGCACATATGCTTTCAGTTTAACCAAGCACAACACTAGGTTTGTGCACCATTAAATTTAACATAGCAGTGTGTCCTTGTTAACCAAATTGACTTGTGTTGTTAAAAGAACCACACCAAGAAAAATATTGAATGACTTCTCACGTCAAGGTGTCTCATTAGATGGCCTGTTACCAGTGCTCTGCACAACCTAACGCACTGCAAAACATAATTGTGGTTCTCCAATAACACTGTAGCATCAGTGCATTCATATGAACACATCACACCACTTAATTTGCAATAAAAAAAATTAACCTAGAGGTGTCTTTAGGTACAACAAACGCATCGGTGTTGTAAAGAGAACGACATCGCGTTGGATATTTCACAATTTAATAGCGCGGTGTGTCTTATGGGACACACCGGTAAAATATGTGGCGGTGAGAAGAGAAACATGGTGCACCGATGCGTGATAGTAACAAACCCACATGGTGGTGTTGTTTGTTTGATATAGAGCATTGTTTGCAGTGCATAGTTACTATTTTAGACGCACTGGTTACTTTTCTACATTTTGTTGCAATTTTTTTTTAATTTTAGCTTTTGTTAAACACAAATTATTTATATATGTGTGTGTGTGTGTGTCTAAAAATATTTGTACGTGAATCAGAGACAATGATGATGAGAGGAGCAACAACAACAGTAGCAGGTCGAAACGTACACATTTGTACATGAGTGGGAGGCTAGAGACAGGGAGAGGGAGTTGTTCATTCTCCCTATTTCATAGGAGACACATGCCCTTTTGATGTATGTTGGCCTCCTAAAGTTTTATGAGGAGGTTACATCCCTCGGGGGGAACTCTTCGTTGTTATAGCAGTTGATTTGTTATTGGGGTTATGGTCAACAAACATTCAGGGTTTCTCTCGATCTGTGATATCATCCCATGGAGGAGGATGTTTTTTTCATCACTGGGTTGTCTAGGAGGGGAGAGGTTTGGCCCCAATTCCATGATCTACTACTTGGTGTTGCAGGAGAGACCAAACTAGCATATGTGCATAGATATGTTAGTCTAGAAGTTCTTTCCCCTTCGAGATTCAAGGTTCCCGGTGGTCAGATGCAAATGAGTTCATTTCATAGAGAGGAGGTTAGGTGCCTATGTCTTATTATCTTGACATTGTCACACTCTAGCTCTGATGGGTAGCGCGTTGGTTTCCCTTTGATGCATTATGTAGATAGTTTAGTGTGGAGGCCCTGATTGATTAGGTGGTCATAAAAATTTTTGAGACATTTTGTTTTGCATTGGATCGTTGTCGTGCCATTTTAAATGGGAGGAAATTCTTTCCATTCACATAAGAGTTATTTAAATTATTTTTTGAGAGGGTTCATGTCACTCAACCAAGAGTATCTCACTTTATTTCTATGCCTATGTTTGATGTGTGTATGCGCATCTGGGGGTTATTTTTTCCCAAGAGGGGCTAGTTGGAATTGTCGTGTACTCTGGTAGGTAGGGATGTATGTGATTTTTTGGCTAGAGAGGGCAATCCTATCCTCGATATTGTATAGTACCCATAAGTGAGGATGGATTGGAGAGGATGTCCAAACATCTTATTTACAACAACCAAGCCACTAGATTAATGAGGTAATATTATTATTATGTTTGATAAATCTAGTTTCATATTTTTATGTCTTATTTAATGCACATGCAATTTATTGTAACATTTTGTTTCAATTATCTTATTATTATCTATTGTTTTGAAAATATTGGTACATATGTTGGGGATGACCCTCCCCAACATGATGAGAAGATGGAGCAAGCAGAGGACCAACCTATAGAACATAGACCCCACATGCCACACATGCCAGATCAGAGAGTCCAGATAGAGGTGGCAGATCCCATATGTGGTGTCGTGATTAGTAATGGAGTGGTGATCTAGGAGGCTCCCCAGGCTCAGAAAATGCTCAAAAATCAAAGTTCTCAGAATTAGATGAAACCAATTCCATCATGATCGACTCGTCGTGCTAATTCCGACCATATATTCATTTCCTCAAAACAGACTCCAGATGTGAAAAATATCGCACGACAATCAGATTCTTCTATGGCAAAAGTCAATGGTCAATTGACAAATGAATAAGTGCCACATGGCCCAGACATGGGAAGCCACCTGACACTTCACTACTGGTTGGCATGTAAAAATGATTTGGGGGTCCATGGGATTTGAACCTCTGACCCATGGCTAGCTCCAAGTCTTTGGAAAAGTTCAATTACCAACCTGCCAAAAGTCAAATTTATAAAAAAAATCCACTTTCCTATAGTTTTGGGGTCAAATATCCAAAGGAGGGCGCAAGGGGGATAGGGCTAAGGCCCGACACATGGTTTCATTACAAGAGCATGTCCAAGGGCTAATTTTGGGCGCACCCAAGGGCAAATTAGCCCAGATCCCATGGAAGGCGCCCCAAAACCAGGAGCTAACAGTTAAGGGGGATGGCGCATAACACTTGGAGCGCTGGCACTTGGCCATGTGGCCCC